>CM072672.1:45791956-45799456 GCA_036884735.1 Huso huso | reverse complement strand
AGGGCTGGCTGACCATCAACAACATCAGCATCATCAAGGGCGGAGCCAAGGAGTACTGGTTCGTGCTGAGCGCCGAGAGCCTGTCCTGGTTCAAGGATGACGAGGTGAGCCCCCTGTGTGTTTAATCATCCTGCTGGTGTTAGGGAGCAGGGCTACTCCAGCACTCCCTCGAGTGCAGCGCAGTGTTCCTCTGGAGGGCCTTCCCTTCACAGAACAAACCCTCAGGCTCCACAGAACTGCCTCTGTGTGTGAGTGTGTGCAAGAAGACATGCGTGCACGCAGACACGCACACGCATGCACACACGCAGATACACATGCGCGCAGACACACACACGCAGGCACACACACGCAGACACGCACACATGCACACGCAGATGTGATGGGTGTTTTGTTTCCATATCATTTGGATTCTTGTCTTTGTATGAGGACAGCATGGAGTTCAATGGCACAGCTGGTTGAAATGTTCATTCATTAGTCGGAGACCTGTTTGAATGTTATTTGTGAAGGCTCTATATACTCTTTCACTGTGTCAGCTGAGTCTGTGTACAGGACTGATTATAACCCCTTCAGACTCTGCGGTGTGTCAGCAAAACAGAAGCAAGGACGCCATGCAGAGGGATTCATCTTTCTTTACTTTGAATCTTGTTTCTGACACAGACATGAAATAATACAAAGAGTACAGCCCTTGTACAGACTGCCCGCGCGTGTGGGGTGAGTGGAACCCTGTCGATCCCGGTGCCTGTGCCTCTGCCTGGCTGCGACTCGGTCAGGCTGGGTTGTCGTGTGACTGCCTGTCTGTGCCTGCTGTACAGGTGGGAGGATGTTCTGCACAGCAAGTGTAGACAGGCAGACACATGACAACTCCGTTCAGCCAATGGCAGGGCTGGATCCTCTGTGATATCACAGTTGGGAGGTGGCGACCCTGAGCTGTGGAAGTTACAGTGCAATACACACAGTGTAATACAACACAGTGCAATACAACACAGTGTAATACAACACAGTGCAATACACGCAGTGCAATACAACACAGTGCAATACAACACAGTGTAATACAACACAGTGTAATACAACACAGTGTAATACAACACAGTGCAATACACGCAGTGCAATACAACACAGTGTAATACACGCAGTGCAATACAACACAGTGCAATACATGCAGTGCAATACACCACAGTGCAATACACCACAGTGCAATACACCACAGTGTAATACACGCAGTGCAATACCACGCAGTGCAATACAACGCAGTGCAATACAACACAGTGCAATACAACACAGTGCAATACACGCAGTGCAATACCACGCAGTGCAATACCACGCAGTGCAATACAACACAGTGCAATACAACACAGTGCAATACAACACAGTGCAATACAACACAGTGTAATACAACACAGTGCAATACACGCAGTGCAATACCACGCAGTGCAATACAACACAGTGCAATACAACACAGTGCAATACAACACAGTGTAATACACACAGTGCAATACAACACAGTGCAATACACGCAGTGCAATACAACACAGTGCAATACAACACAGTGTAATACAACACAGTGCAATACACGCAGTGCAATACAACACAGTGTAATACACACAGTGCAATACAACACAGTGCAATACAACACAGTGCAATACACGCAGTGCAATACACCACAGTGTAATACACACAGTGCAATACAACAGTGTAATACACACAGTGCAATACACACAGTGCAATACAACGCAGTGCAATACAACACAGTGCAATACACACAGTGCAATACAACACAGTGCAATACAACACAGTGTAATACACACAGTGCAATACAACACAGTGCAATACAACACAGTGCAATACAACACAGTGCAATACAACACAGTGCAATACACACAGTGCAATACAACACAGTGCAATACAACACAGTGTAATACAACACAGTGCAATACACCACAGTGTAATACACACAGTGCAATACAACAGTGTAATACACACAGTGCAATACACACAGTGCAATACAACACAGTGCAATACAACAGTGTAATACACGCAGTGCAATACCACGCAGTGCAATACCACGCAGTGCAATACAACACAGTGCAATACACACAGTGCAATACAACACAGTGCAATACAACACAGTGCAATACACACAGTGTAATACAACACAGTGTAATACAACACAGTGTAATACACACAGTGTAATACCACGCAGTGCAATACAACACAGTGCAATACACACAGTGCAATACAACACAGTGCAATACAACACAGTGCAATACACACAGTGTAATACAACACAGTGTAATACAACACAGTGTAATACACACAGTGTAATACAACACAGTGCAATACAACACAGTGCAATACACGCAGTGCAATACACGACAGTGTAATACACACAGTGCAATACACACAGTGCAGTACAACACAGTGCAATACAACAGTGTAATACACACAGTGCAATACAACACAGTGCAATACAACACAGTGCAATACAACACAGTGCAATGCAACACAGTGTAATACACACAGTGCAATACAACACAGTGCAATACAACACAGTGTAATACACACAGTGTAATACAACACAGTGTAATACACACAGTGTAATACAACACAGTGCAATACAACACAGTGCAATACACACAGTGCAATACAACACAGTGCAATACAACACAGTGCAATACAACACAGTGCAATACACGCAGTGCAATACACGACAGTGTAATACACACAGTGCAATACACACAGTGCAGTACAACACAGTGCAATACAACAGTGTAATACACACAGTGCAATACAACACAGTGCAATACAACACAGTGCAATACAACACAGTGCAATGCAACACAGTGTAATACACACAGTGCAATACAACACAGTGCAATACAACACAGTGTAATACACACAGTGCAATACAACACAGTGCAATACAACACAGTGCAATACAACACAGTGTAATACACACAGTGCAATACAACACAGTGCAATACAACACAGTGCAATACACACAGTGTAATACAACACAGTGCAATACACACAGTGCAATACAACACAGTGTAATACACACAGTGTAATACAACACAGTGTAATACAACACAGTGCAATACAACACAGTGCAATACAACACAGTGTAATACACACAGTGCAATACACACCGTGTAATACAAGAAAACACTGGACTGCAGTGTTGAATGCAGTGGGTTTGAGTAGCTCAGTGGTTAGTATGCTGGGCTGCAGTGTGGGAGGTAGTGGGTTTGAGTAGCTCAGTGGTTAGAGTGCTGGGCTGCAGTGTGGGAGGCAGTGGGTTTGAGTAGCTCAGTGGTTAGAGTGCTGGGCTGCAGTGTGGGAGGCAGTGGGTTTGAGTAGCTCAGTGGTTAGAGTGCTGGGCTGCAGTGTGGGAGGCAGTGGGTTTGAGTAGCTCAGTAGTTAGTGTGCTGGGCTGCAGTGTGGAAGGCAGTGGGTTTGAGTAGCTCAGTGGTTAGTGTGTTGGGCTGCAGTGTGGAAGGCAGTGGGTTTGAATAGCTCAGTGGTTAGAGCGCTGGAAGGCGGTGGATGGCAGGGCTGTCCCGGTGAGCCTGTTAGCTCCAGTGGATGGCAGTTTGTTCAGATTAGTGTCTGTCAGATAGAGACAGGAACTACTGTTCCTGCTCAGTGTTGTGTGGAAAGCGTGCATCCTGACAGGAGGTGTTAGAGCACAGAGTGGAGCGGAGAGACTGCACCAGAGAAGCACACTGCAGCTGCACAGTCTGAACCGCTTGGGGTAAACAAGGCAAGAGACAGCAAACTACACCGCATCCTTCACACAGATGAGCCATCTCCAAGCGCTGTGCATCAAAGATGAAGATGCTTTATACAAACAAAAGGAAAATGGAAAGGAAAAGCAGACAGGATGCTATCATTTTGATCCGGCAAAGCAGTACTGTCCCCAGCAGTGCAGCCTCTCTCCCCCGTGTCATCAGAGTCACATCCTTAAACAAACACAGGATGTTTATCCCGAGGGGCCTCTTCCAATCAAGGGGGGTTCGTGCAACCCCCCCCCCCCAGGGACAAAGAGCTTCAGACTAAACGCTGCACTCGGGCGCCCAGGAAAACCAGGTCCCTCAGCATCACACACCCTCCAATGAGAGCCTTCAGCATCACACACCTCCTCCAATGAGACCTACTTCAGCATCACACACCTTCTCCAATGAGAGCCTTCAGCATCACACACCTCCTCCAATGAGACCTACTTCAGCATCACACACCTTCTCCAATGAGAGCCTTCAGCATCACACACCTCCTCCAATGAGACCTGCTTCAGCATCACACACCTTCTCCAATGAGAGCTTTCAGCATCACACACCTCCTCCAATGAGAGCCTTCAGCATCACACACCTCCTCCAATGAGAGCCTTCAGCATCACACACCTCCAATGAGAGCCTTCAGCATCACACACCTCCTCCAATGAGAGCCTTCAGCATCACACACCTCCTCCAATGAGAGCCTTCAGCATCACACACCTCCTCCAATGAGAGCCCTCAGCATCACACACCTCCTCCAATGAGAGCCATCAGCATCACACAACTCCTCCAATGAGAGGCTTCAGCATCACACACCTCCTCCAATGAGAGCCCTCAGCATCACACACCTCCTCCAATGAGAGCCCTCAGCATCACACACCTCCTCCAATGAGAGCCCTCAGCATCACACACCTCCTCCAATGAGACCTGCTTCAGCATCACACACCTCCTCCAATGAGGGCCCTCAGCATCACACACCTCCTCCAATGAGACCTGCTTCAGCATCACACACCTCCTCCAATGAGGGCCCTCAGCATCACACACCTCCTCCAATGAGGGCCCTCAGCATCACACACCTCCTCCAATGAGACCTGCTTCAGCATCACACACCTCCTCCAATGAGGGCCCTCAGCATCACACACCTCCTCCAATGAGACCTGCTTCAGCATCACACACCTCCTCCAATGAGGGCCCTCAGCATCACACACCTCCTCCAATGAGACCTGCTTCAGCATCACACACCTCCTCCAATGAGACCTGCTTCAGCATCACACACCTCCTCCAATGAGACCTGCTTCAGCATCACACACCTCCTCCAATGAGAGCCTTCAGCATCACACACCTCCTCCAATGAGACCTGCTTCAGCATCACACACCTCCTACAATGAGACCTGCTTCAGCATCACACACCTCCTCTAATGAGGGCCCTCAGCATCACACACCTCCTCCAATGAGACCTGCTTCAGCATCACACAACTCCTCCAATGAGGGCCCTCAGCATCACACACCTCCTCCAATGAGACCTGCTTCAGCTTTTAATAACCATTGTTTCCAACACGCCTGTTGTGATTCACCTCGGCAAGCAGTCAAGGGGAGCTACACAAATCCATCTGTACATCAAGTAACAGTGTTTTATTCTTTTTCTTTTAATCCTGCTCAATGTTCATTTGCCAGCCTGCCTTCCTCTCTGCCTGCCTCCCTCCCTCCCTGCCACTCTACCTCCCTCTCTGCCTCCCTCCCTGCCTGCCTCCCTCCCTCACTGCGACTCTACCTCCCTCCCTGCCTGCCTCTCTGCCTTCCTGCCTCCCTCCCTCTCTCACTGCCTCTCTGCCTCCCTCCCTGCCTCTCTGCCTCCCTCCCTCACTGCCTCTCTGCCTCCCTTCCTGCCTCCCTCTCTGCCTCTCTGCCTGTTTTGTTTTTCCAGGGAATGTTCCCCCCCTCCACTCCGGCTCAGATGTCGGCTCTCTGTTCTCCCGCTGGGAGTTCAACCACTCGGATTAGTTCTCCGTATCCCAGCTGGACCTGCACCAAGCAAAACCAAACACATTCCTCTGTCAAAGAGACTTTTTCTTTTACTAGTGTAATGCACACACAGAGCTGTCCGATTCTTTCTTTGAATGCTCACACGCGCATACGCACTTGCAAGGTTTAGTGTTGGGCCATATATGCACATATAATATCATTTATTGATGAGAAACACACACACACACACGTGTTTAAATATTCTACACAATTGCAGATGTGGAAGCAGCCAACTTACACTCAGATCCTGTATATAAACACACACGCACACGCACACACACACACACACACACGCACCGAAGAAAACAGAAGGTTCCCCGAGGACAGCCAGGATGCAATGCAAACCAAAACCAGCTGTTTGAAAAGCTTGGGCCAGTGAACTAAAAAACAGCAGTGCTGGAGAGAGGGAGAAGAAAGAGGTAGGAGAGGGAAAAAGAAAGAAGAGAGGGAAAAGAGAGAGAGAGGGGAAGGGGAAGGAGAGTGAAAAGGGAGAGGGTTTGGGAGGAGAGTGAAAAGGGAGAGGGTTTGGGAGGAGAGTGAAAAGGGAGAGGGTTTGGGACGAGAGTGAAAAGGGAGAGGGTTCGGGAGAAGGAGAGTGAAAAGGGAGAGGGTTTGGGAGAAGGAGAGTGAAAAGGGAGAGGGTTTGGGAGGAGAGTGAAAAGGGAGAGGGTTTGGGAGAAGGAGAGTGAAAAGGGAGAGGGTTTGGGAGAAGGAGAGTGAAAAGGAGAGGGTTTGGGAGAAGGAGAGTGAAAAGGAGGGTTTGGGAGGAAAAGGGGAGGGGAAAATGGAGAGGGTTTGGGAGAAGGAGCGTGAAAAGGGAGAGGGTTTGGAAGAAGGAGAGTGAAAAGGGAGAGGGTTTGGGACGAGAGTGAAAAGGGAGAGGGTTTGGGAGGAGAGTGAAAAGGGAGAGGGTTTGGGACGAGAGTGAAAAGGGAGAGGGTTTGGGATGAGAGTGAAAAGGGAGAGGGTTTGGGACGAGAGTGAAAAGGGAGAGGGTTTGGGAGAAGGAGAGTGAAAAGGGAGAGGGTTCGGGGGAAGGAGAGTGCTAGAGTCGGAGCTCACACTGGCTGAAGGGCACTCCACCACACAAGGCATATCTGGAGACTAAACCCTGCAAATCAAACTGGCACAGCCTTCCCACACCTTGTCTCACAGCATCCTCACAGCAGCACAGTGCCCACAACCTGACAGAACTGCCTGAAACAGCAAAGCCAGCACAGTGCCCACAACCTGACAGAACAGCACAGTGCCCACAACCTGACAGAACAGCACAGTGCCCACAACCTGACAGAACAGCACAGTGCCCACAACCTGACAGAACTGCACAGTGCCCACAACCTGACAGAACTGCCTGAAACAGCAAAGCCAGCCGCACACCCTGGAGACACACCTAGGAATCGACCTGCTTTCTCAGCACTGCTGTCTCTTGCATCCAAACACAGAAAGCAGCCTGTTGCTCCCTCAGTGTCTGTCTGTATTGGTCACTTCTGATCAGTATAACTTTTCAAAGAGATTCCGCTTGACAGTCGGCTTGGAACTTTATCCATCACAGAGACTTGAAATGTCCATCCAGACTCAGTCCTCGATCCTCACATCTGTGTGTCTGTCAGTCGGTCACACACCACCCCCACACACAAGCACAAACCCCACACCAGCATTTCAGGTTTCATCCTTAAACTGTTATATAGTGGACACCAGCCGCTACCTT
>CM072672.1:45729456-45786956 GCA_036884735.1 Huso huso | reverse complement strand
TCTCTCCTCTGTCTCCTCTCTCCCCTTCTCCTTTCTGTTCTCTCCTCTGTCTCTCCTCTCCCCCTTCAACTTTCTGTTCTCTCCTCTGTCTCCTCTCTCCCCCTTCAGCTTTCTGTTCTCTCCTCTGTCTCCTCTCTCCCCTTCAGCTTTCCTGTTCTTTCTCCTCCTCTGTCCTCTCTGCCCCTTCAGCTTTCTGTTCCCTCCTCTCTCCCCTTCAACTTTCTGTTCTCTCCTCTGTCTCCTCTCTCCCCTTCAGCTTTCTGTTCTCTCCTCTGTCTCCTCTCTCCCCCTTCAGCTTTCTGTTCTCTCCTCTGTCTCCTCTCTCCCCTTTCAACTTTCTGTTCTCTCCTCTGTCTCCTCTCTGCCCCTTCAACTTTCTGTTCTCTCCTCTGTCTCCTCTCTCCCCTTCAACTTTCTGTTCTCTCCTCTGTCTCCTCTCCCCCCTTCAACTTTCTGTTTTCTGTCTCCTCTCCTCTTTCTGTTCTCTCCTCCTCCTCCCCTTCAACTTTCTGTTCTCTCCTCTGTCTCCTCTCCCCTTCAACTTTCTGTTCTCTCCTCTGTCTCTCTGTTCTGTTCTCTCTCCTCTGTCCTCCTCCCCCCTTCAGCTTTCCCCTTCTCCCCTTCAGCTTTCTGTTCTCTCCTGTCTCCCCCCCTTCAACTTTCTGTTCTCCTCTGTCTCCCCTTCAACTTTCTGTCTCTCCTCTGTCTCCTCTACCCCTTCAACTTTCTGTTCTCTCCTCTGTCTCCTCTCTGCCCCTTCAACTTTTCTATTCTCTCCTCTGTCTCCTCCCCCTTCAGCTTTCTGTTCTCTCCTCTGTCTCCTCTCTTTCCTCTTCTGTCTCCTCTCCCCTTCAACTTTCTGTTCTCTCCTCTGTCTCCTCTCTCCCCTTCAGCTTTCTGTTCTCTCCTCTGTCTCCTCTCCCCTTCAGCTTTCTGTTCTCTCCTCTGTCTCCCTCTTTCAACTTTCTGTTCTCTCCTCTGTCTCCTCTCCCCCTTCAGCTTTCTGTTCTCTCCTCTGTCTCCTCTCCCCTTCAACTTTCTGTTCTCTCCTCTGTCTCCTCTCTTTCTGTTCTCTCCTCTGTCTTCTCTCTCCCCCTTCAACTTTCTGTTCTCTCCTCTGTCTCCTCTCTCCCCTTCAACTTTCTGTTCTCTCCTCTGTCTCCTCTCCCCCTTCAGCTTTCTGTTCTCTCCTCTGTCTCCTCTCTCCCCCTTCAACTTTCTGTTCTCTCCTGTTTGCTCTCTGCTCACTCTCACTCTCTTAGTAGCTTTGAGATTGTGAAGTGACGGCATCTTCTGTAACTTTTTAAAAACTTGATTTGAAAGTTGAAAAAGTTTTGCCCCTATGAAGTGAAGGCACCACAGAATCCCAGTCCTGGGAAAAGCATGCGGGGAAACTGCAGATTTACTGTGCTAAACTCTTATATGAGCAGCGCTGGTGTTGGGAGACACCAAAGAAAACTGAAATATAAAAAAACAACTCCTGATGTGCTGAGTGGGCGGGGGGAGGGGGGTGCTGGAATGCTTGGCTGGCCCCCAGCCCGATTCCTCTGGAATGGCGCTCGGCGCTCCCTGCTCCCTGTTCCAGACCCTGCAGGCTGAGGAGACCCCAGTGACGGGATCGGCCAGGAGAGCGGGAGAGCAGACTGGGGGGCAATCCCAGAGCAGAACAGAGCTGGCTTGGCTGGGCTGGGCTGGGCTGCATTGGGCTGGGCTGGGCTGGGCTGGGCTGGGCTGCATTGGGCTGGGCTGGGCTGGGCTGGATTGGGCTGGGCTGGGTTGGGCTGTGCTGGGCTGGGCTGGGCTGGGCTGGGCTTGGCTGGGCTGGATTGGGCTGGGCTGGGTTGGGCTGTGCTGGGCTGTTCTGGATTGGGCTGGGCAGACTGTATTCTTTATCGTCTCTGCAAAGCCCATTGACTCCTCTTACCGCAGTGTAGAAGTATATGAGTGGTATTGCATAGGCAGGGTGCAGGTATTGAGCAGCATGGTGACTATGTTAGTTCAAGGTAAAGCATAGTATGAGCCTGGTACAGACATGCACATCTGCAGAGTGACTGTGCAGCTTTACCACACAGGTGCAGCTCTCCTAAGAGTACGTTTGCAGCCTGTCTTGTCCTTATACCAGGACATGGAAAATTCAAGAATGACAATTAAAAAAAAAAAAAACACTACATTTCACGGATTGTCACCGGTGTCATTTTATTAAAAAAAAAGAAAAAAAAAACTTTCTATTGTAAGCTGCCTAAAATGAATAACGCATCAAAGAAAATCACAGAGGTTGAAACATTTTAACATTTAATGGTAGCTACTGAGTCAACATTTACATTGTAACGTTTAAAACAATCTTTTAAAATGTAACAAACAAGGGTCATTTAAATGTGTTGGCTGAAAAAGGGAACAAGCAGACAAAACTGATTAAAACAAAACAAGGTTGAAAGACAAATTCGGCAACATTTTCAAGTCTTGTAAACGTTTCAAACTTAGGCGATGTTCATACAGTAATTAAACGGACTGTGTTGTATAGCGTTATGCTGACTTTGAAAAACAAAATGTTTAAAACAGGATTTAGTGCAAGTGACAAAACCGAAACTTTGTGATTTCTTTACACACTCTAAATTATATAAGACGTTTTAAACCACATAACATCGTGCTACTGAAGCGAATCAACCTGTACAAAATAATCTGAAGAACAAGAACAGGAAAAACAAGAAGAAATCATATGCGACTTTTTATCCCTCTAGCGTGTTGTGCACACACACGCACACGCACACGCACACGCACACACACACGCACACGCACGCACGCACACACGCACGCACGCACGCGCACTCACGCACACACACACACACACACACTCACGCACGCACGCACACTCACGCAGACGCGCACACACGCACACGCACACTCATGCACGCAAAATAATGATCTGGCCCGTGAGCAGAAAAGTAGTTATTTGTTGAAGGCCAGCGTCGTGCTTCTTGTGCAGTTTCAACACTCATGGTTTGTCTTTGTGGTGTAAAAACCTGTCCATATGCGGAAACTGCTCCTTCTGCATCCACAGAGTTTGGTGGAATTGACAAAAAAGCAGCGGCATGGTGCTTGTAAGACTCAATTTTATTTCTATAGCTTGTGAAATCAGCGATTGCATCTCGTGGCAAAGCTGTGACATCCAAGACTGACACCATGATAAACAGAAGATCTATTATTAGTCGTAGTTTTATTATCGTTGCAGACATTTCTATGTAGTTGTCTATGGTTTCTACATGATAGATTTTCACGGTAGGCAGTCAAATACGCGATTTCCGTGAAATCGTGAATTTTCTGTGGCCCTACTTATACCAGGACATGGATTATTCTCTCCCTGGTATCACTGTGCTTCACTCATGGCTGTGCTGTTCATCCTCCAGGTTTGCACAGCAGTGATTCTGTGATGCTTCTGCTTCAGTACTCAGCAGCGCATTACCTCCTTTCTTTAAAAGCAGACCCTGTTGGAAACTCTTTCTGTGTTTTTTCACTCAGAAGTGACATTTCTGAGACAGCAGGTTAAGAATGTGCTGATGTGTGTAGCAGACTGTGGAGGAGTCCCTGCGGTCTCTGATCTCTCTAGCACCTACAGGCAGCCGTGACTGAACAGAACAGGCAAGCCAAGCCAAGCGACTGCACTTACTCCATCCCTTCCTGGGAGAGCCGGGTGCTGCTTTACTATTGACTGCACTTACTCCATCCCCTCCTCGGAGAGCCGGGTGCTGCTTTACTATTGACTGCACTTACTCCATCCCCTCCTCGGAGAGCCGGGTGCTGCTTTACTATTGACTGCACTTACTCCATCCCCTCCTGGGAGAGCCGGGTGCTGCTTTACTATTGACTGCTCTTACTCCATCCCCTCCTGGGAGAGCCGGGTGCTGCTTTACTATTGACTGCACTTACTCCATCCCCTCCTCAGAGAGCCGGGTGCTGCTTTACTATTGACTGCTCTTACTCCATCCCCTGCAAGGAGAGCTGGGTGCTGCTTTACTATTGACTGCACTTACTCCATCCCCTCCTGGGAGAGCCGGGTGCTGCTTTACTATTGACTGCTCTTACTCCATCCCCTCCTCGGAGAGCCGGGTGCTGCTTTACTATTGACTGCACTTACTCCATCCCCTCCTCGGAGAGCTGGTGCTGCTTTACTATTGACTGTTTTACTCCATCCCCTCCTCGGAGAGCCGGTGCTGCTTTTACTATTGACTGCACTTACTCCATCCCCTCCTCGGAGAGCCGGGTGCTGCTTTACTATTGACTGCTCTTACTCCATCCCCTCCTGGGAGAGTCGGTGCTGCTTTACTATTGACTGCACTTATTCCATCCCCTCCTCGGAGAGCCGGGTGCTGCTTTACTATTGACTGCACTTACTCCATCCCCTCCTCGGAGAGCCGGGTGCTGCTTTACTATTGACTGCACTTACTCCATCCCCTCCTGGGAGAGCCGGGTGCTGCTTTACTATTGACTGCTCTTACTCCATCCCCTCCTCGGAGAGTCGGGTGCTGCTTTTCCAGTGTTTCCACTGGCACAGCCCCGTCCTGGAGCTCATTCTCTCTGAGCAGACGGTGCTAGTGACTGCCTGCTGTCTTACCGGTGGCAGAGGGGCCAGCCAGGACCCCCATGCCAAGGAGCTCCTGATTGAATCTGCCGTGCGTCTCTGTGTTTGCAGGAGAAGGAGAAGAAGTACATGCTGCCCCTGGACAATCTGAAGGTGCGGGACGTGGAGAAGGGCTTCATGTCCAGTAAGCACATCATCGCCATCTTCAACACAGAGCAGAGGTGAGAGAGCGAGCACCAAGCACACTGCCAGCATGGGCACCGAAACACACTGCACTGCCAGCATGAGCACCGAAACACACTGCACTGCCAGCATGAGCACCGAGACACACTGCACTGCCAGCATGAGCACCGAGACACACTGCACTGCCAGCATGAGCACCGAGACACACTGCACTGCCAGCATGAGCACCGAAACACTCTGCACTGCCAGCATGAGCACCGAAACACTCTGCACTGCCAGCATGAGCACCGAAACAAACTGCACTGCCAGCATGAGCACCGAGACACACTGCACTGCCAGCATGAGCACCGAAACACACTGCACTGCCAGCATGAGCACACAAACACACTGCACTGCCAGCATGGGCACCGAGACACACTGCACTGCCAGCATGAGCACCTGCCAGCACACACTGCACTGCCAGCATCAGCACCGAGACACTCTGCACTGCCAGCATGAGCACCGAGGACACACTGCACTGCCAGCATGGGCACCGCAAACACACTCTGCACTGCCAGCATGAGCACCGAAACACACTGCACTGCCAGCATGAGCACCGAGACACACTGCACTGCCAGCATGGGCACCGAAACACTCTGCACTGCCAGCATGAGCACCGAAACACACTGCACTGCCAGCATCAGCACCGAGACACACTGCACTGCCAGCATGAGCACCGAGACACACTGCACTGCCAGCATGAGCATCAAGACACACTGCACTGCCAGCATGAGCACTGAGACACACTGCACTGCCAGCATGAGCACCGAGACACACTGCACTGCCAGCATGAGCACCGAGACACACTGCACTGCCAGCATGAGCACCGAGACACACTGCACTGCCAGCATGAGCACCGAGACACACTGCACTGCCAGCATGAGCACCGAGACACACTGCACTGCCAGCATGAGCACCGAGACACACTGCAATGCCAGCATGAGCACCGAAACACACTGCACTGCCAAGCATTGTTCAATATTTATATTCTGTGTACAGTATAGTAAATACCAGACCCTGATATTGATGTGATACAGCCATCTAAAATTTCTACGTGTCAGATCGTTTGTATTAGATGGAAATGACATCACATTAAAATGAGCTGTACTGTTTAATTATTCTTATTTAACTACATATTATAAACAAGCTAATGCAGGGTGCTGTGTGAGGTACAAGCTGGTTTTCATCCACCCGTGGATAGAAAGCCAAACACTTTTGTTTAATTTATTGCTGCATGCACTTTACTTTGTAATGAACTGCATGAGTTGAAACTTCATTTTGAATACGTAATGTGCCACAGCTTTGACTCCTTGATGTATTGATTGTAAAGGGGGGACTCCAGTTCTCCTGCATGCTAACACACAGCAGCCTGCAGGGAGGTGCAGTGCACATTGAGCGCTGTACTGGGGGAATGCAAGCGCTCTGCCAAGGCGGTGCCCCTTTGCACGGGAACTCGTATCAGAGCTCTGAAGCGCAGTATTCGGAGGCTCAGAGTTAACGTTTCACCTCCTTGGATGAGAGCAGAGGTTTTGTCAGGACTGCAACATGTGGAGCTGGTTTGTAATTAGTCCCGTCTTGTGAGTGAATGTAAGACAGCACGCCAAGAAGGGCATCATTAGTGCCATTTCACGCCTAATTAAATCCAGACCAGACCCCACAATATAGAGTGCTTTTCATTAGGCAAGTATTTCCATTATAACAGCGCCGGATCCAAACGAGTGGGTTTGTCAGACTGAAATTAAACATGAACTGGCATTCCAGGGAAAGCTTCATAGCCTCTGACAGTCAGGCAGGGGGTAGTGGGGAGTGAAGGACTGGGTCTCACTCGGACACACACGCACTCGGACACACAATCACACACACACACACACACACACACTCACACACTCCACACACTCGCACGCACACACACACACACACTCCACACACACACACACACTCCACACACTCACACACACTCCCACACACTTTCATACACTCACACTCACACGCCGCACACACACACACACACCTCACACACTCCACACTCCTCAAGACACACTCACAAGCTCACACACACTCACTTTATACACTCCACACACGCGCGCACACACGTCGGTGGGACACACACTCGCGCATCCACACGGCTCGCACACACACACGGCACGCGTGGTCACACGCGCACACTGTATCCACACACATCCGCGCACTCTCACACACCGACAAATCCACATCACTGCACACACACGCCAAGACACACACGCGCAGCTCATACTGCACACCTCGCACACACACACACATCGTTCCACACGTCACACACACACACACTCAAGATCAAGACACACTCACGCATCCACACACGGCTCGTGCACACACTGCACGCACACACCACTCCACACAATCCGCACATCCGCGCACTCAGGTCCACACGTGACACATCCCACACACACACTCACACACACACACACTCGCACACACACTCCACACACACTCCACACACACACACACACACACTCCACACACTCACTTGCACACACACTCACACTGCAGGAGGAATCATTGTGAGCTGTGTGTCCCAGCAGAGATGATGGTGCAGAAATGCGAGGCGTCTGTAAGATATTGAGTGGAATTACGCTGTCATTCTCAAAGATCAAACGCAGGAAACCAGGGCCTCCATGGCCAGCCAGGAAAATATTCATCAGGAGCGTTTATTTGTTTAGAAATTCTACATTCAGTATGAATTTTAGTGTCCTAAAATAAGCAGCAGTGCCTCAGGTGCAGAGACTCTGGACATGTGCGTGGACCCCCTTCAGTACAGCTTTATAAACGGGCTGGACTTGCATACAAAGAGAGACACACAGGTGTATACTAGAGCAGTTATTGTGGCTACAATGAGCTCTCCTTTAAGCTACTGTTGCTTACCTGGGATGCCTGCTTTTAGTTCCACTGTATAAGGGAAAGCCAGCACTAACCCTGAGCCTCTCCCTCACTCTGCACACACCTGCTCCCTCACTCTGCAGAGCACTGCTCCCTCACTCTGCACACACCACTCTGCAGAGCACTGCTCCCTCACTCTGCACACACCACTGTGCAGAGCACTGCTCCCTCACTCTGTAGAGCACTGCTCCCTCACTCTGCAGAGGCAGTGAGGTCTAGAGGTTAGAGCTGAGTGACTGGGAGGCAGTGTGGTCTAAGGGTTAGAGCTGAGGGACTGGGAGGCAGTGAGGTCTAGGGGTTAGAGCTGAGGGACTGGGAGGCTGCTCAGAGCTGAGGGACTGGGAGGCAGTGTGGTCTAAGGGTTAGAGCTGAGGGACTGGGAGGCAGTGAGGTCTAGAGGTTAGAGCTGAGGGACTGGGAGGCAGTGTGGTCTAGAGGTTAGAGCTGAGGGACCAGGAGGCAGTGTGGTCTAAGGGTTAGAGCTGAGGGACTGGGAGGCAGTGTGGTCTAAGGGTTAGAGCTGAGGGACTGGGAGGCAGTGAGGTCTAGAGGTTAGAGCTGAGGGACTGGGAGGCAGTGTGGTCTAGAGGTTAGAGCTGAGGGACTGGGAGGCAGTGTGGTCTAAGGGTTAGAGCTGAGGGACTGGGAGGCAGTGAGGTCTAGGGGATAGAGCTGAGGGACTGGGAGGCTGCTCAGAGCTGAGGGACTGGTAGGCAGTGTGGTCTAAGGGTTAGAGCTGAGGGACTGGGAGGCAGTGAGGTCTAGGGGTTAGAGCTGAGGGACTGGGAGGGACTGTGTTCAGTGGTTAGAGCTGAGGGACTGGGGGGGACTGTGTTCAGTGGTTAGAGCTGAGGGACTGGGGGCTGGGAGGGACTGTGTTCAGTGCTGAGGGACTGGGAGGCAGTGTGGTCTAGTGGTTAGAGCTGAGGGACTGGGAGGGACTGTGTTCAGTGCTGTGAATCGCTCTGTTCTGTTCCCAGGAATGTTTACAAGGACTATCGCTACCTGGAGCTGGCCTGTGACTCCCATGAAGAGGTGGACAGCTGGAAGGCTTCTCTGCTGCGAGCCGGAGTCTACCCTGAGAAACCCTCTGTGAGTGACCCGCCTGTCCCCCACCCTGCCCCCCACTGCACACCTTGCACACCACTTCACAGTGAGGCTGCAGCACAGCGACTGAGCCCTCCTCACACTGGAGAGAAGGGCTTTCACAGTGAGGCTGCAGCACAGCGACTGAGCCCTCCTCACACTGGAGAGAAGGGCATTCAGTGAGGCCGCAGCACAGCGACTGAGCCCTCCTTACACTGGAGAGAAGGGCTTTCACAGTGAGGCTGCAGCACAGCGACTGAGCCCTCCTCACACTGGAGAGAAGGGCTTTCACAGTGAGGCCGCAGCACAGCGACTGAGCCCTCCTCACACTGGAGAGAAGGGCTTTCACAGTGAGGCCGGTGCAGCAGCTGGTTCTCATTACAGAGGAGCTGCGATCCAGCCAGTGAATTCCAGCGACTGTCCCTGAGCAGCCGGGAGAGAGACCGCCACACCCTCGTCAGAGCAAAGAGTAACACAGCACAGGGAAAGCATGGGAAGTATAGGCAAGAGCTGGAAAGAATAGCAATGTATGGTAAAGCATATTCCAAAACAAACCATGGTCAACTAACCCTTAGAAAAGATTCCCACAGTAAAAGCACAGTAAAGTGGAATAAAGCACGGCGCAGAATGGGTAAGAGTTGTAAAGCACAGAGGGCTATAAAGCTTCTTTAAAGAAATGGTAGTTGCATAGCATAACTATGGGACAAGAAAGAGAAAACTGCAAAGTGACTGTCACAGATTGGGATGGTGGGTGACATCAGACCAGGGAGGAGACGCAGACAGCACTGGGGTATGAATGAACGTGCTGGGGTGCAGATTTATTACAAAATAAAAGGGGTTAAACAGAAACAAAACACTTATCCCAAAACAAAATGGCACAGTGGCCAAAATAAATAGATAGATACAAAACAAAAACAAGCGTCGTGCTGTGGAAACCAGCATGGGTAGCAATGGCTTTCTAATAATATCGACTCTCGACTCTAATAATATCGACTCTCGTCTCTCTAAATATATCGACTCTCTAATAATATCGACTCTCGTCTCTCTAAAAATATCGACTCTCTAACAAGCTCTAGTCTCTCTAAAAATATGTTTCTCTACTCTAAATAAAAATATTGACTCTCTAATAATATCGACTCTCGTCTCTCTAAAAATATCGACTCTCTAATAATATCGACTCTCGTCTCTCTAAAAATATTGACTCTCGACTCTAAATATATTGACTCTCTAATAATATCGACTCTCGTCTCTCTAATAATATCGACTCTCGTCTCTCTAAATATATCGACTCTTTAATAATATCGACTCTCGTCTCTCTAAAAATATCGACTCTCGACTCTAAATATATTGACTCTCTAATAATATCGACTCTCGTCTCTCTAATAATATCGACTCTCGTCTCTCTAAATATATCGACTTTCTAATAATATCGACTCTAGTCTCTCTAAAAATATCGACTCTCGACTCTAAATATATCGACTCTCTAATAATATCGACTCTCGTCTCTCTAAAAATATCGACTCTCGTCTCTCTAAATATATCGACTCTAATAATATCGACTCTACCGTCTCTCTAATAATATCGACTCTAGTCTCTCTAAATGGGCTCGTCTCTCTAATAATATCGACTCTCGTCTCTCTAAAAATATCGACTCTCGACTCTAAATATATCGACTCTAATAATATCGACTCTCGTCTCTCTAATAATATCGACTCTCATCTCTTGTCTCTCGTTCTGCCCTTTGACACACACTAACCTGTTCAGCTAAAAGCTGCTTGTTTCTGTATTGTGGCGAGGGTTAACTACAATATCAGTTCCCTAGTTTATCCCCGGGTTTCTCATGCGCGTGGTCAGCAGCCAGATTGTCAGTACTCACTAACTGTTGACCACGCATTCTCACCATTTGATCTGGATGGGACATTTTAACCCCATCCAGGCTGTTAACAATAATAACAAAACATTGTGTTTTTATACACAAAACATACATTTTAAATAATAATACAACAAATACAAATACAAAATAACACAAAACCTAAAATAATAGGAGGCGGGGAGTACCCCCTCACAATGACCAAGCAAGGGTCTGCAGTCCTTGTGAGTTCCTGACAGATACTGCATAAATATAGAGAGAGAGCTGAGGGACTGGGAGGGAGGCAGGATGGCTCAGTGGTTGGCGCTCAGGGAGTGGGAGGGTGTGGTTTAGTGTCCTGCTACGGGAGAGCCTGTACTGTTGAACCCGTGTCCCTAGATCACACTGCTCGAGGGGTCTCTGGATGAAGCTGCAGTAATCTGTTTGAGGCGCCTGTACTGGAGCCACACAGTCACCCAGCAGAGAGAGACACATATTTTCCATCTATTTCTTTTCAAGTTAAATTCCAGACGCTTGTTTTTTTTTATGGGAGGCTGTGTGGTCTAGTGGTTAAAAAGAAAAGGGCTTGTAACCAAGAGGTCCCCAGTTCAACTCCCACCTCAGCCACTGACTCATTGTGTGACCCTGAGCAAGTCACTTAACCTCCTTGTGCTCTGTCTTTCGGGTGAGACGTAGTTGTAAGTGACTCTGCAGCTGATGCATAGTTCACACACCCTAGTCTCTGTAAGTCGCCTTGGATAAAGGCGTCTGCTAAATAAACAAATAATAAAAATAATGGTGAATGGCATCTTTTAACAGCTAACATTTGTATCCTTCTATATCCTGGTCCTGCGCGGACGGGGCAGGGAAAGGAGGGGTCTGTTCTCAGTCAGAGCTGCGTGCCCCGTGGGGAGAGCGGGTCCAGATTCCAGGGGATCCCCAGTGCCGTGGGGATCCCCTGGCTTTTTTAAAATATGCTTTACCATACCTCATACCTCAATGCTTACCCGTGCTTTGCCATGCTTTCATTACTATGAGACACTTTGCTAAGGGCAGGAGGGGCCGGTGCTCTGTTGGAGGGTCAGTTTGGTCTGTTTGTAAAGAGACCCCTCTCCCCTCACTACCCAGGGCTCCTGCCTCAGTGGGGGAGTTTCTGTTGTTTCAGAGAAGGAGTTAAAAGCCTCTGTGCTTGATTGTGGTCTGGGCTTCCCAATGGGTGGAGGGAGGTAATGAGAGCCAGCTGTCCCTGTGTGCTGAGCCAGCGAAGGGGAGCCCCTCCCTCCTCACTGCAGCGGAGTCCAGATCCGTGAGCTCTCTCCCAGCACTTCAGCCTTAGCACTGCAGTCCCTATGGGTTCCACTGGAATGCTGACCCAATCAATATCTTTACATCTTAAAGCTTTGAGCAGATTTTTTTTAATCCATTTTTTTTTTTTTTTACGAGCGAGCAGGTTAGAGCTCTTTTGAAGCACACTGGGATGCTTATTCATGAAGGACGCTGTTTAAATTAATTTGGTAACGGGTGGACTCCCATTACATAGCAGTTTGACCCATTCCTGGTTTTACTATGAGTTTAATAAGACTCATCTGAGCTGGTTACCTGCAAAAAACTGCAAAAATACTGTGCAAAAATACCAGGGCAAACTTTTATAAAGGAAGCTCTCGAGTGTTGAATAGGTATGGTAACCCTGCTCTTCTTCATTGGGTGTTGCTGGTGGGTGATTGCTGGTGGGTGATTGCTGGTGGGTGATTGGTGGGTGTTGCTGGTGGGTGTTGCTGGTGGGTGATTGCTGGGGGGCTGGTGATTGCTGGTGGGTGATTGGTGGGGGTTGCTGGTGGGTAATTGCTGGTGGGTGATTGCTGGTGGGTGTTTCTGGTGGGGGATTGCTGGTGGGTGATTTGGCTGGTGGGTGATTTGGTGGGTGTTGCTGGTGGGTAATTACTGGTGCTGGTGGGTGTTGCTGGTGGTAATTGCTGGGGTGTTGCTGGGGGGTATTGCTGGGGGGTATTACTGATTGGTGGGTGTTGCTGGTGGGTGATTTACTGGTGGGTAATTACTGGTGGGTGCTGGGGTGATTGCTGGTATTGCTGGGTATTGCTGGTGGGTAATTTCTAGTGTTGCTGGTGGGTGATTGCTGGTGGGTGATTGGTGGGTGTTGCTGGTTGCTGGTGGGTTTACTAATTGGGTGATTGGTGGAAGTGTTGCTGGTGGGTGGTGGGTGTTGCTGGTGGGTGTTGCTGGGGGGGTATTGCTGGTGGGTGATTGGTGGGTGTTTGCTGGTGGTGGGTGATTGCTGGTGGTAGGTAATTACTGTTGCTGGTATTGGGTGTTGCTGGTGGGGGGGTATTGCTGGTGGGTGATTGGTGGGTGTTGCTGGTGGGTAATTGCTGGTGGGTGTTGCTGGTGGGTGATTGCTGGTGGGTGATTGCTGGTGGTGATTGCTGGTGGGTGATTGCTGGTGGGTGATTGGTGGGTGTTGCTGGTGGGTAATTGCTGGTGGGTGTTTCTGGTGGGTGATTGCTGGTGGGTGATTGGTGGGTGTTGCTGGTGGGTAATTGCTGGTGGGTGATTGCTGGTGGGTGATTTGTTGCTGGTGGGTGATTGCTGGTGGGTGATTGGTGGGCTGGTGGGTGTTGCTGGTGGGTGATTGCTGGTGGGTGATTGTTGCTGGTGGGTGTTGAACCTGGTGGGGATTGCTGGTTCAGTTTACTGGGCCATCTTGCAGGTGGACAAGTGCATCTTCCATGGGGGACCTCATGACCATCAAGACCATCATGCGGGACCTCATGGTGCGAAGAGGCCACTGCAGTTGCACCCGAGGCAAGGGGCAGCTGTGGTTTGCTCTAGATCAGTTTGCTGTGGTTCAGTTGCTGTGGTTGGGTTTGCTCTGGGTTCAGTTTGCTCTGGTTGTTTGTGTGGTTCAGTTTGCTCTGGTTCAGTTTGCTGTGTTTCAGTTTGCTCTGGTTCAGTTTGCTCTGGTTCAGTTTGCTCTGGTTGGTGGGTTTGCTCTGGTTCAGTTTGCTCTGGTTCAGTTTGCAGTGGTTCAGTTTGCTCTGGTTCAGTTTGCTCTGGTTCAGTTTGCTGTGTTTCAGTTTGCTGTGTTCAGTTTGCTCTGGTTCAGTTGCTGTGGTTCAGTTTGCTGTGGTTCAGTTTGCTCTGGTTCAGTTTGGTGGGTTTGTTTGTTCTGGTGGGTTGTTTGCTCAGTTTTGGTGGTTCAGTTTGCTGGGTTTGGGTTCATTGCTGGTGGTTGTGGTTCAGTTTGCTTGTTCAGTTTGCTCTGGTTGTTTGCTCTGGGTTCAGTTTGCTCTGGTTCAGTTTGGTGGTTCAGTTTGCTCTGGTTCAGTTTGCTCTGGTTCAGTTTGCTCTGGGTTTGGGTTGTTTGCTCTGGTTGTGGTTCAGTTTGGTTCCTGGTTTGCTCTGGTTCAGTTTGGTGGTTCAGTTTGCTCTGGTTCAGTTTGCTGGTGGGTTAGTTTGCTCTGGTTCAGTTTGGTGATTGCTCTGGGTTGGGTGTTCAGTTTGGTGGGTGTTGCTGTGGTTTGCTCTGGTTCAGTTGCTGTGGGTGGGTTGATTGCTCTGGTGGCTGTGATTGGTTTGGGTTCAGTTTGCTGTGGTTCAGTTTGGGTTGTTTGCTGGTTGTTGGCTGGTTCATTGCTGGTGGCTCTGGTTCAGTTTGCTGGTTCAGTTTGCTCTGGTTCAGTTTGCTGGTGGGTTCAGTTTTGCTCTGGTGTTGCTGTGATTTTGCTCTGGTTCAGTTTGGTTGTTTGCTCTGGTTGTTTGCTGGTTGGGTTGTTTCTGGTGGGTTCAGTTTGCTGGTTGGGTGTTCAGTTTGCTGGTGGTTCAGTTTGCTGGTTGGGTTGTTGCTAGGGGTTCAGTTTGCTCTGGTTGGTGGTGGTTCAGTTTGCTGGTTTGGGTTCAGTTTGCTGGTCAGGTGTTTTGCTGGTTTGGGTTCAGTTTGCTCTGGGCTCTGGTTGGGTTGTTGCTGGTTCAGGTTTGCTCTGGTTCAGTTTGGGTTGTTTTTGCAGTTTGGTGGTTCAGTTTGCTCTGGTTGTTTGCTCTGGTTTGCTGTGGATTGCTGGTGGCTCTGGATTGCTGGTTTGGGTTGTTGCTGTGGTTGTTTGCTGGTGGGTTTGCTTGGTTCAGTTTGCTCTCTGGTTCAGTTTGCTCTGGTTCAGTTTGCTCTGGTTCAGTTTGCTGTGGTTCAGTTTGCTGGTTGGGTGTTCAGTTTGCTCTGGTTCAGTTGCTCTGGTTCAGTTTTGCTGTGGTTCAGTTGCTCTGGAGTTTGCTCTGGTTCAGTTGCTGGTTGGCTGTGGTTCAGTTTGCTGGCTCAGTTTGCTCTGGTTCAGTTTGCTCTGGTTCAGTTTGCTCTGGTTCAGTTGGCTGTGGTTCAGTTTGCTCTTTTGTCTGGTTCAGTTTGCTCTGGTTCAGTTTTCAGTTGCTGTGGTTCATGGTTCAGTTTGTTCCCCCAGTTGGTCTGGTTCAGTTTGCAGTGGTTCAGTTTGCTCTGGTTCAGTTTGCTCTGGTTCAGTTTGCTCTGGTTCAGTTTGCTGTGGCTCAGTTTGCTGTGGTTCAGTTTGCTCTGGTTCAGTTTGCTCTGGTTCAGTTTGCTCTGGTTCAGTTTGCAGTGGCTCAGTTTGCTCTGGTTCAGTTTGCTCTGGTTCAGTTTGCTCTGGTTCAGTTTGCTCTGGTTCAGTTGGCTGTGGTTCAGTTTGCTGTGGTTCAGTTTGCTCTGGTTCAGTTTGCTCTGGTTCAGTTTGGACTCTGGTTCAGTTTGCCTGGTTCAGTTTGTTCTGGTTCAGTTTGCTGTGGTTCAGTTTGCTGTGGTTCAGTTTGCTCTGGTTCAGTTTGCTGTGTTTCAGTTGGCTGTGGTTCAGTTTGTTCTGGTTCAGTTTGCTGTGGTTCAGTTTGCTGTGGTTCAGTTGCTTGTGGAGGCTCTGGTTCAGTTTGCTCTGGCAGGTTCAGTTTGCCTGGTTCAGTTTGCTGTGGCTGAGTTTGGGTTCAGCTGTGGTTCAGTTTGCTCTGGTTCAGTTTGCAGTGGTTCAGTTTGTTCTGTGGGTTGCTGTGGTTCAGTTTGCTTGCTCTGGTTCAGTTGGCTGTGGTTCAGTTTGTTCTGGTTCAGTTTGCTGTGGTTCAGTTTGCTTGGTTCTCTGTGGTTCAGTTTGCTCTGGTTCAGTTTTTGGTTCAGTTTGCTCTGGTTCAGTTGCTCTGGTTCAGTTTGCTGTGGTTCAGTTTGCTTCAGTTTGCTCTGGTTCAGTTTGCTGTGGTTCAGTTTGCTCTGGTTCAGTTTGCTCTGGTTCAGTTTGCTCTGGTTCAGTTTGGTTCAGTTTCAGCTCTAGTTGTTGTGGTTCAGTTTGCTCTGGTTCAGTTTGTTCTCTGGTTCAGTTTGCTCTGGTTCAGTTTGCTCTGGTTCAGTTTGCTCTGGTTCAGTTTCTGGTTCAGTTTGCTCTGGTTCAGTTTGCTCTGGTTCAGTTTGCTCTGGTTCAGTTTCAGTGGTTCAGTTTGCTCTGGCTGTGGTTCAGTTTGGCTGTGGTTCAGTTTGCTGTGGTTCAGTTTGCTCTGGTTCAGTTTTTGGTTCAGTTTGCTGTGGTTCAGTTTGCTCTGGTTCAGTTTGCAGTGGTTCAGTTTGCTCTGGTTCAGTTTTTGTTCAGTTTGCTGTGGTTCAGTTTTTGCCTGGTTCAGTTTGTTCTGGTTCAGTTTGCTGTGGTTCAGTTTGCAGTTTGTGGTTCAGTTTGCTGTGGTTCAGTTTGCTGTGGTTCAGTTTGCTCTGGTTCAGTTTGCTGTGGTTCAGTTTTGCTCTGGTTGTTGTGGTTCAGTTTGCTGTGGTTCAGTTTGCTGTGGTTCAGTTTGCTCTGGTTCAGTTTGCTCTGGTTCAGTTTGCTGTGGTTCAGTTTGCTGTGGTTCAGTTTGTTTCAGTTTACTGTGGTTCAGTTTGCTCTGGTTCAGTTTGCTCTGGTTCAGTTTGCTCTGGTTCAGTTTTGCAGTGGTTCAGTTTGCTCTGGTTCAGTTTGCTGTGGTTCAGTTTGCTGTGGTTCAGTTTGTTTGGTTCAGTTTGCTGTGGTTCAGTTTTGTTCAGTTTGTGGTTCAGTTTGCTCTGGTTCAGTTTGCTCTGGTTCAGTTTGCTCTGGTTCAGTTTCTGTGGTTGCTCTGGTTCAGTTTGCTGTGGTTCAGTTTTGGTTCAGTTTGCTCTGGTTCAGTTTGCTCTGGTTCAGTTTGCTCTGGTTCAGTTTGCTCTGGTTCAGTTTGCTCTGGTTCAGTTTGCTGTGGTTCAGTTTGCTGTGGTTCAGTTTGTTCAGTTTCTGGTTCAGTTTGCTCTGGGTTCTGGTTCAGTTTGCTCTGGTTCAGTTTGCTCTGGTTCAGTTTGCTCTGGTTCAGTTTGGTTCAGTTTGCTCTGGGTTTGCTCTGGGTTCAGTTTGCTGTGGTTCAGTTTGCTCTGGTTGGTTGTTGCTGTGGTTCAGTTTGCTCTGGTTTCAGTTTGCTCTGGTTCAGTTTGCTCTGGTTCAGCTGGTTCAGTTTGCTGTGTTTCAGTTTGCTGTGGTTCAGTTTGCTCTGGTTCAGTTTGCTGTGGTTCAGTTTGCTCTGGTTCAGTTTGCTGTGGTTCAGTTTGCTGTGGTTCAGTTTGCTGTGGTTCAGTTTGCTCTGGTTCAGTTTGCTCTGGTTCAGTTTGCTCTGGTTCAGTTTGCTGTGGTTCAGTTTGCTCTGGTTCAGTTTGCTGTGGTTCAGTTTGCTCTGGTTCAGTTTGCTCTGGTTCAGTTTGCTCTGGTTCAGTTTGCTGTGGTTCAGTTTGCTCTGGTTCAGTTTGCTGTGGTTCAGTTTGCTCTGGTTCAGTTTTTGTTCAGTTGTGGTTCAGTTTGCTCTGGTTCAGTTTGCTCTGGTTCAGTTTGCTCTGGTTTGCTCTGGTTGGTTCTGTGGTTTTGCTCTGGTTCAGTTTGCTCTGGTTCAGTTTTTGTTCAGTTGCTGTGGTTGGTTCAGTTTGCTCTGGTTCAGTTTGCTGTGGTTCAGTTTGCTCTGGTTCAGTTTGCTGGTTCAGTTTGTTTCAGTGGTTCAGTTTGCTCTGGTTCAGTTTGCTCTGGTTCAGTTTGCTCTGGTTTTTGTTCTGGTTCAGTTTGCTCTGGTTCAGTTTGCTGTGGTTCAGTTTGCTGTGGGTTCAGTTTGCTCTGGTTCAGTTTGCTGTGGTTCAGTTTGCTCTGGTTCAGTTTGCTCTGGTTCAGTTTGCTGTGGTTCAGTTTCAGTTTCTGGTTCTCAGTTTCTGGTTCAGTTTGCTGGTTGGTTCAGTTTGCTCTGGTTCAGGCTCAGTTTGCTCTGGTTCAGTTTGCTGTGGTTCAGTTTGGTTCAGTTTGCTCTGGTTCAGTTTGCTGTGGTTCAGTTTGCTGTGGTTCAGTTTGCTCTGGTTCAGTTTGCTCTGGTTCTTGCTCTGGTTCAGTTTGTTCTCTGGTTCAGTTTGCTGTGGTTCAGTTTGCTGTGGTTCAGTTTGCTCTGGTTCAGTTTGCTCTGGTTTTGCTCTGTTCAGTTTGCTGTGGTTCAGTTTGCTGTGTTTCAGTTTCAGGTTGTTGCTGTGGTTCAGGTGGTTCAGTTTGCTGTGGTTCAGTTTGCTCTGGTTCAGTTTGCTCTGGTTCAGTTGGCTGTGGTTCAGTTTCTGTGGTTCAGTTTGCTGTGGTTCAGTTTGCTGTGGTTCAGTTTGCTCTGGTTCAGTTTGCTGTGGTTCAGTTGCTGTGTTCAGTTTTGTCTGGTTCAGTTTGCTGTGGTTCAGTTTGCTCTGGTTCAGTTTGCTCTGGTTCAGTTTGCTCTGGTTGTTGCTCTGGTTCAGTTTGCTGTGGTTCAGTTTGCTCTGGTTCAGTTTGCTGTGGTTCAGTTTGCTGTGGTTCAGTTTGCTCTGGTTCAGTTTTTGTTCTCTGTGGTTCAGTTTGTTTCAGTTTTGTTTCAGTTTGCTGGTTCAGTTTGCTCTGGTTCAGTTTGCTTTTCAGTTTCAATTTTGGTTCTGGGTAGTTGGCTCTGGTTGAGTTTTCTGGTTTTCTGGATCTCTGTGTGGTTGTTTGCTCTGGTTCAGTTTGCTCTGGTTCAGTTCTTGTTCAGTTTGCTCTGGTTCAGCTGCTGGCCCTTGTTCAGGCTGTGGTTATTTTGCTCTGGTTCAGTTTGCTGTGGTTCAGGCTGTGGTTCAGTTTGATGGTTCATGAGTTCAGTTTGCTCTGTTCAGTTTGAGTTCAGGTTCAGTTTGGTTCGTTTGCTCTGGTTCAGTTTGCTGTAGGTTTCCTGTTCAGTTTACTCTGGTTCCATTTGCCCTGGTTCAGTTTGCTCTGGTTCAGTTTGCTCTGGTTCAGTTTGCTGTGGACAGTTTCTCTGGTTCACCAGTTTGCTCACCAGTTTCTCTGGTTCAGTTTGCTCTGGTTCAGTTTGCCCCCTCTGGTTCGAGTGGTTCAAGTTTCCTGGCAGTTGCTCTGGTTCAGTTTGCTCTGGTTCAGTTTGCTCTGGTTCAGTTTGCTGTGGTTCAGTTTGCTGTGGTTCAGTTTGGGAGTTTGCTCTGGGTTCAGGCTCTGGTTCAGTTTGGGGTTCAGTTTGTACTGGAGACTGTGGTTCAGTTTGAATGGGGTTTCAGGTGTCTGGGTTTGCTCTGGTTCAGTTTTGCTCTGGTTCAGTTTGATGGTTCCAGTTTGCTGTGGTTCAGTTTGCTCTGGTTCTTGGACTGGTTCAGGCAATGGGAGGTTGCTGTGGTTCAGTTTGCTGTGGTTTGCTCTGGTTCAGTTTGCTCTGGTTCAGTTTGTTCTGGTTCAGGGGAATGGGAGGCTGTGGGTTTGCTGTGGTTAGTTTGAGTGGTTCAGTTTGCTGGGTTCAGTTTTGGGTTCAGTTTGCTCTGGTTCAGTGTTGGGGTTCACTGTGGTTCAGTTACTGGTTGAGACAGTTTGCTGTGGTTCAGTTTTGCTCTGGTTCAGTTTGCTGTGGGTTTGTTCTGGTTCAGTTTGCTCTGGTTCAGCTGTGGGGGAATGGTTCAGTTTGCTCTGGTTCAGTTTGCTGTGGTTCAGTTTGCTGTGGTTCGGTTTGCTCTGGTTCAGGCTGTGGGGGCACAGTTACTGTTTGCTCTGGTTCAGTTTGCTGTGGAATGGGTTCAGGCTGTGTTTCAGTTTTGCTGTGGTTCAGTTTGCTGTGGTTCTGTTTGCTCTGGTTCAGTTTGGGGGGAATGGGAGTTTGCTCTGTTCAGTTTGGGGCACACGGGCTGTGGTTCAGGCACTGAGGCTGGGTTCAGTTTGGGAGGTGTGGGGCTGTGTTTCAGGACTGAGGCTGGGTTCAGTTGGGAGTTTGGTGTTAGGGGCACAGTTTACTGAGTTTGCTGTGGAAAATGGGAGTTTGGTGGTTCAGGGGTTCAGTTGGCTGTGGTACTGAGGCTGGGGAATGGGAGTTGGCTGCTGGTTGTTTGGGGGCACAGGTACTGAGTTTGCTGGGGGAATGGGAGGTGTGGGGCACAGGTTCACTGACTCCTGGCTCTGGTTCAGGCTCTGGAATGGGAGGGTGAGTGTTTGTCCTGGGGGGCACAGGAGGAATGGGGGGAATGGGAGGGTGCTGGCCCAGCTGTACTCCTGCGGAGAATCAGGAAGGTGGGATGGATGAGTGAATGGGAGGGGGGGGCACAGGTACTGAGACAGGGAATGGGAGGGGTGATCACAGGGAGACATCTCACACCACTGGGGGCACTTCCCCTGAAGGGGAATGGGGAGGGGTGGGGCCACAGGTACTGAGGCAGGGGGGGGAATGGGAGGTGTAGGGGCACAGGTACTGAGGGGGGAATGGGAGGGTGTAGGGGCACAGGTACTGAGACAGGGGAATGGGAGGGTGTAGGGGCACAGGTACGGAGGGGGGAAGGCACACAGGTACTGGATCGGGGGGATGTAAGGGGCACAGGGGACGGGGGAATGGGAGGTGTAGGGGGCACAGGTACTGAGATGGGGAATGGGGGAGGTGTGGGGAATGGGAGGGTGTAGGGGGCACAGGTACTGAGACAGGGGGAATGGGAGGGTGTAGGGGCACAGGTACTGAGGCAGGAATGGGGAGGTGTACTGAGGGGGCACAGGGTACTGAGACTGGGGAATGGGAGGGTGAATGGAGGAAGGGGCACAGGTACTGAGACATGGGGATGGGAGGGGTGGGAGGTGTAGGGGCACAGGTACTGAGACAGGGGAATGGGGAGGGTGGGGAAAGGGGACTGAGGAGGGAAATGGGACGGGGAATGGGAGGGTGTAGGGGCACAGGGGGGAATGGGACTGAGGCAGGGGAATGGGATGGTGTAGGGGCTGGGAGACAGGGGAGACAGGGGAATGGGAGGGTGAGGGGGGGAGGGTGTAGGGGGGGAGGTGTGAGATGGGGGAATGGGAGGTACTGGCACAGGGGGAATGGGATGGTGTAGGGGCACAGGTACTGAGACAGGGGGAATGGGAGGGTGTGGGGGCACAGGTACTGAGACGGGGGGAATGGGAGGGTGTAGGGGCACAGGTACTGAGACGGGGGGAATGGGAGGGAATGGGAGGTACTGAGCTGGGGAAGGGGGAGGGAATGGGAGGTGTAGGGGGCACAGGTACTGAGGCGGGGAATGGGAGGGTGTGGGGGCACAGGTACTGAGACAGGGGAATGGGAGGGGTGTGGGGCACAGGTACTGAGACAGGGGAATGGGAGGTGTGGGGGGAATGGTACCTGAGGGGGGGGGAATGGGAGGGTGTGGGGGGAATGGGAGGGGCACAGGTACTGAGACGGGGGAATGGGAGGGTGTAGGGGCACAGGTACTGAGACGGGAGGAATGGGAGGGTGTAGGGGCACAGGTACTGAGACAGGGAATGGGAGGGTGTAGGGGCACAGGTACTGAGACGGGGGGAATGGGAGGGTGTAGGGGCGGAATGGGAGGGTGTAGGGGCACAGGTACTGAGACGGGGGAATGGGAGGGTGTAGGGGCACAGGTACTGAGACAGGGGGAATGGGATGGTGTAGGGGCACAGAAACGGGAGGGGCAGGGGAATGGGAGGGGTGTGGGAGGGCGGAATGGGAGGGTGAGGGGCACAGGTACTGAGACAGGGGAATGGGAGGTGTAGGGGCACAGGTACTGAGGAGGGGAGGAATGGGAATGGGGGTGTAAGGGGCGGAATGGGAGGTGTAGGGGGCAGGTACTGAGAACGGGGATGGGAGGTGTAGGGGCACAGGTACTGAGACAGGGGGGAATGGGAGAAAAGGGGCACAGGTACTGAGAGGGGGAATGGGAGGGGTGTAGTGGCACAGGTACTGAGACGGGGGAATGGGAGGGTGTAGGGGCACAGGTAGGTGAGAACAGAATGGGAGGGTGAAGAGGTACAGGTACTGAGGGGGGGAATGGGAGGGTGGGGGGGCACAGGTACTGGCAGGGAATGGGAGGACGGGTGTAGGGTACAGGTACTGAGGCAGGGGGAATGGGATGGTGTAGTGGTACAGGTACTGAGACGGGGGGAATGGGAGGGTGTAGGGGCACAGGTACTGAGAGGGGGGAATGGGAGGGTGTAGGGGCACAGGTAGTGAGACGGGGGAATGGGAGGGTGTAGGGGGCAGTGGTACTGACAGGGTGATGAGGCAGGCAATCTCTTCTTGAAATTAATAATAATAACAATAATAATAATAATAATAATAATGATGACGATGATGATGATGATGATGATGATGATGATGATGAACCCTGTGTATTAGTTGCTCTGTACATTGATGATAATCATTTCTTCACACTCTCCCTGTCCTCCCCAACCCACTCTCCCTCTTCTCCCACCTCTCTCCCTCCTCACCCTCTCTCCTCCCCACCTCTCTCCCTCTCTCTCTCCTCCCCACCCCTCTCTCCCTCTCCCTCTCCTCCCACCTCTCTTGCTCCTCACCGTTCTCCTTCTCTCCCTTCTCCTCGACCCTCCCTCTCCCTCTCCCTCTCCCCCACCTCTCTCCCTCTCCTCCCTACCCCTCCCTCTCTCTCTCTCCCTCTCTCTCCCTCTCTGCTCAGGTCGCCCCCTCTGAGCCCCACTGCCCCCCGGAGGCTGCTCTCCTCCTCTCGTGTCCCTGCAGGTCGAGGCCCCGCCCCCGCGGCCCCCCCTGTTCCATCACGCGGCCCGCTGCCCCCCCTCAACAATAACGCAGAGGCGCCCACCGCCCCCCCCCAGGTCCCCAGCCGGCCCAACCGCGCCCCCCCCAGCATTCCCAGGTAGGTTCTGGAGCTGCACTGACAGGAAGTGCGCGGCTCTCTGAAAGCTAGGCTTACAAACAGCACTGATCAGTAACTCCTGAGATCAATGAGACAGCACTGATCAGTAACTCCTGAGATCAATGAGACAGCACTGATCAGTAACTCCTGAGATCAATGAGACAGCACTGATCAGTAACTCCTGAGATCAATGAGACAGCACTGATCAGTAACTCCTGAGATCAATGAGACAGCACTGATCAGTAACTCCTGAGATCAATGAGACAGCACTGATCAGTAACTCTTGAGATCAATGAGACAGCACTGATCAGTAACTCCTGAGATCAATGAGACAGCACTGATCAGTAACTCCTGAGATCAATGAGACAGCACTGATCAGTAACTCCTGAGATCAATGAGACAGCACTGATCAGTAACTCCTGAGATCAATGAGACAGCACTGATCAGTAACTCCTGAGATCAATGAGACAGCACTGATCAGTAACTCCTGAGATCAATGAGACAGCACTGATCAGTAACTCCTGAGATCAATGAGACAGCACTGATCAGTAACTCCTGAGATCAATGAGACAGCACTGATCAGTAACTCCTGAGATCAATGAGACAGCACTGATCAGTAACTCCTGAGATCAATGAGACAGCACTGATCAGTAACTCCTGAGATCAATGAGACAGCACTGATCAGTAACTCCTGAGATCAATGAGACAGCACTGATCAGTAACTCCTGAGATCAATGAGACAGCACTGATCAGTAACTCCTGAGATCAATGAGACAGCACTGATCAGTAACTCCTGAGATCAATGAGACAGCACTGATCAGTAACTCCTGAGATCAATGAGACAGCACTGATCAGTAACTCCTGAGATCAATGAGACAGCACTGATCAGTAACTCCTGAGATCAATGAGACAGCACTGATCAGTAACTCCTGAGATCAATGAGACAGCACTGATCAGTAACTCCTGAGATCAATGAGACAGCACTGATCAGTAACTCCTGAGATCAATGAGACAGCACTGATCAGTAACTCCCTGAGATCAATGAGACAGCACTGATCAGTAACTCCTGAGATCAATGAGACAGCACTGATCAGTAACTCCTGAGATCAATGAGACAGCACTGATCAGTAACTCCTGAGATCAATGAGACAGCACTGATCAGTAACTCCTGAGATCAATGAGACAGCACTGATCAGTAACTCTTGAGATCAAGGGGGTTTTCTTGTATATTTGGGTCGGCGTGGAGCTGATCAAACAGTGTGGACAATCCCAGCTGCAGCTCCCTGTCCTGTGAGCTGTGGGCTGCTCACAGAACCAGAGCCTGGCATAAACACAGCCTCGCCAGTGCACGCATTCCTGTGGGTTTGTTCTCCTCGGACACAACGGCCCTTTATTTCAGAGAGGCAGGGAGGTGCTGCGTGTGTCCCTCATTGAGCCTGCAGTCTAGACCACCTCGCCCCACTGCCTCCCTCACTCTGCCTCACTGCCTCGCTGCTCTTGTAACAGTGAACCACAGTAATGCTGCAGCAACCCATTGTTATTCTGATTGAGCTTTTCACAGGTTATTGATCAGGCTAATTTCCCATTCAAAGAGAAGAAACAGCTGCTTAGGTTTGTGTGGATCGTGAGTCTAAGAGAAGCAGTGAGCATTACAAACCCAAGCAGCTGTTTCTTCACTTTGAATGGGAAATGACCCCAATCAACAGCAGTGATCCTCACCTGAATGAGCGCCTGATTTCTGTGGAGAGCTCATCCTAATAATAACCCTCCCGCAGTGAGCCTCGCCCCCAGGGTGTCACACAGCAGCAGTGAGCTCCACCCCCAGGGTGTCACACAGCAGCAGTGAGCTCCACCCCAGGGTGTCACACAGCAGCAGTGAGCTCCACCCCAGGGTGTCACACAGCAGCAGTGAGCTCCACCCCCAGGGTGTCACACAGCAGCAGTGAGCTCCACCCCAGGGTGTCACACAGCAGCAGTGAGCTCCACCCCAGGGTGTCACACAGCAGCAGTGAGCTCCACCCCAGGGTGTCACACAGCAGCAGTGAGCCTCGCCCCCAGGGTGTCACACAGCAGCAGTGAGCCTCGCCCCAGGGTGTCACACAGCAGCAGTGAGCTCCACCCAGGGTGTCACACAGCAGCAGCAGTGAGCTCCACCCCAGGGTGTCACACAGCAGCAGTGAGCTCCACCCCAGGGTGTCACACAGCAGCAGTGAGCTCCACCCCAGGGGTGTCACACAGCAGCAGCAGTGAGCTCCACCCCAGGGTGTCACACAGCAGCAGTGAGCTCCACCCCAGGGTGTCACACAGCAGCAGCAGTGAGCTCCACCCCAGGGTGTCACACAGCAGCAGTGAGCTCCACCCCAGGGTGTCACACAGCAGCAGTGAGCTCCACCCCAGGGTGTCACACAGCAGCAGTGAGCTCCACCCCCAGGGTGTCACACAGCAGCAGTGAGCTCCACCCCAGGGTGTCACACAGCAGCAGTGAGCTCCACCCCAGGGTGTCACACAGCAGCACACAGGGTGTCACACAGCAGCAGTGAGCTCCACCCCAGGGGTGTCACACAGCAGCAGTGAGCTCCACCCCAGGGTGTCACACAGCAGCAGCAGTGAGCTCCACCCCAGGGTGTCACACAGCAGCAGTGAGCTCCACCCCAGGGTGTCACACAGCAGCAGTGAGCTCCACCCCAGGGTGTCACACAGCAGCAGTGAGCTCCACCCCAGGGTGTCACACAGCAGCAGTGAGCTCCACCCCAGGGTGTCACACAGCAGCAGCAGTGAGCTCCACCCCCAGGGTGTCACACAGCAGCAGCAGCCGCCCCCTCTGGAGGTCAGCAGGGGTATTGCCTGCTGTGTGAGTGTGAAGTCAGGGTGGAATCATTTGTGTTTTTGTTTTTGTTGTTGTTACTGTTTTAAAATGGAAGTCTGAAGAGAAATGAGCTGAAACTCCATGGTAACCTAATCTGTGTTTCCAAACTGTCCTCACCTCTTTGCAGCACCTAAATCTCTCTCTCTCTCTCTCTCTCTCTCTCTCTCTCTCTCTGCAGCCGCCGGCCGCCTCCCTCTCCCACCAGACCCACCGTAATCCGGCCGGGAGACTCGTCCCTCTTCGACTGAAACACAAGCTCCGCCCACCAGCTCCCTCTGCTAACCATGCATGCCCTGCCTCCCAGTATAGCAGCCCTGCCTCCCAGTATAGGGGCCCTGCCTCCCAGTATAGCAACCCTGCCTCCCAGTATAGCAACCCTGCCTCCCAGTATACTGCCCCCTGGCTAGTGTAGTCGTAGCCCTGCCTCCCAGTATAGCAACCCTGCCTCCCAGTATAGCAACCCTGCCTCCCAGTATAGCGGCCCTGCCTCCCAGTATAGCAGCCCCCTGGCTGGTGTAGTCGTAGCCCTTCCTCCCAGTATAGCGACCCTGCCTCCCAGTATAGCGGCCCTTCCTCCCAGTATAGTGGCCCCCCTGGCTGGTGTAGTCGTAGCCCTTCCTCCCAGTATAGCGGCCCCCTGGTTGGTGTAGTCGTAGCCCTTCCTCCCAGTATAGCGGCCCCCTGGTTGGTGTAGTCGTAGCCCTTCCTCCCAGTATAGCGACCCTGCCTCCCAGTATAGCGGCCCTGCCTCCCAGTATAGCGGCCTCCTGGTTGGTGTAGTCGTAGCCCTTCCTCCCAGTATAGCGGCCCCCTGGCTGGTGTAGTTGTAGCCCTTCCTCCCAGTATAGTGACCCCTGGCTGGTGTAGTTGTAGGCCTTCCTCCCAGTATAGCGGCCCCCTGGTTGGTGTAGTCGTAGCCCTTCCTCCCAGTATAGCGGCCTCCTGGTTGGTGTAGTTGTAGCCCTTCCTCCCAGTATAGTGACCCCTGGCTGGTGTAGTCGTAGCCCTTCCTCCCAGTATAGCGACCTCCTGGCTTGTGTAGTCGTAGCCCTTCCTCCCAGTATAGCGGCCTCCTGGCTTGTGTAGTCGTAGCCCTTCCTCCCAGTATAGCGGCCTCCTGGCTTGTGTAGTCGTAGCCCTTCCTCCCAGTATAGTGGCCCCCTGGCTGGTGTAGTCGTAGCCCTGCCTGTGCACGTGACGTGTCCCTTGTCGTTCTGTTAGCAGTCCCGCTGTGTGAAGCAGACTGGCTGCAGCTGAGCTGAGAGGCTGCAGCCGGGCGCTAGAGCTTTCAGTGTTGCATGCCTAGGAAAGATGTACAGAAACCCAAACATATTATATGCTCTACAGAGCCTGAGGGGCTGCTATGTGTTGTACAATTCTATTTGAGATATGGGATGTGTGTGCGTGTGCATGCACGTGCGTGTCTGTGTGTGCGTGTGTGTGTGTGCGTGCGTGTTGATGTCGACGGCTCTCGTACCCTGCCCTCGGTGTGGAGAGTGAGGCTGTGAGCAGCGAGGATGGATCTGTTTGCTGTGGTGTTGTCCTGTTTGGTGGTGTGTGTGCAGTTCGGAGTTGCTTGCTGTGGTGTTGTCCTGTTTGGTGGTGTGTGTGCAGTTCTCGCTCCCACTCTGTGTGATTCGTATCCGGGGGCCTTCACAAGCTCTCAGTCTCTAATAAACCTGGTGCATTTCCAGCCTCTCACCCGCTCTCGTTTCCTTCTTCCAGTCCGCTGTCTCTCTGCTGTGTCTGCACTGACTCACACACATTCACATACACCAACAGACAGACACGCACACACACACACACACTGACTCACATACTCTCACACTCTCACACACACACACACACACTGACTCACATACTCTCACACACACACGCACACACTTGCACACATGTATAAATGCAGGGTGTATGGATTTGTTTAATCTCCTGTACTTAGACCTCTTGCTCACTAACAGCTATCCCTGACTAGATCCTCTTCCAGGCTTCTCATACATGGTAAGGGTGTTCACTAAGCCTGCAGCCCTGCAGTGCGCCCCGAACAGCATCTCAAGTGTCAAGAACAAACGTTCACCGCATTAATACTGAAGTACAAGCGATTCTAGGTTCATTGTAAATTGAAAAGCCTGCTGGTGCGTGCTTTGTGGTAACTGCAAATTCTCTTAAACAGCTTAAAGTATGGCAAGGCTCCTTCAGAAGAAAAAGGGTTTGGTATGTCACACCCCTTCAGACACAGCTGGGTGTGAGGAGGAATACCGTCACGTGCGCATTGTGGACAGGATGTTACAGCACACACATTACACATGAACGAGCTGCTTCAAACCCAGGTGCTGCTTCAAACCGAGCTGCTGCTTCAAACCCGGGTGCTGCTTCAAACCCGGGTGCTGCTTCAAACCCAGGTGCTGCTTCAAACCGAGCTGCTGCTTCAAACCCAGGTGCTGCTTCAAACCCAGGTGCTGCTTCAAACCGAGCTGCTGCTTCAAACCCAGGTGCTGCTTCAAACCCAGGTGCTGCTTCAAACCGAGCTGCTGCTTCAAACCGAGCTGCTGCTTCAAACCCAGGTGCTGCTTCAAACCCAGCTGCTGCTTCAAACCCAGCTGCTGCTTCAAACCCAGGTGCTGCTTCAAACCGAGCTGCTGCTTCAAACCCAGGTGCTGCTTCAAATGGCGCTTTTGGGATGTCTTATTAATGGATTGGTTTCTTTGACCAGGAGATCAGTCCCAGCAGGGCCATGCTTCTTCAAAGCAGCGTCATTCATTATCACTCTGCCCCTGTTTATGTGCTCACGGTTCCGTACTGAGACACGTGTCATCATTACAGACAGCACAGTCGTCATGGTGATGGCCTTTCCATTGTTACCTGCTGGTGAATTGACATCCCCTGCGACACGTGGTTTAGTTTAGTGCTAAATCCATACGTGTTTAATGCGCATTGTCCTCGCGTGTGTGTGCTTTACCGCAGCGTGTACCGTATTACAAAACGTGTACAAGTGTATGCTCTGCAAAGCATAGTTTTATTTGTTCTCATTTTGGGTAAGTTTTCTGCGGTGGTATTTGTGAAGTGGAGAAGCCTGCTCCGGCGACGATGGAAACTCAAATTTGTTCTGCACCAGAAGAGACGCCTGAGAAAAGAAATCGCAAGCCTGGTAACGGGAGCGTCAAGGTAAGGGCAGCGCCGCCTAGTGGAGCAGGCGGGTGAAACGGCGTGCGTGTGTCTCGTTATGGGATGCTGTAGTGCAGCACTAAAGCAATTCTACTTTCTGAATTCAGGAGATTCGGGCGAGCGGGTTTGTTCTAGAGGCGCGGGGTGCTGATTTTCCTGACTGGGAGTTTGTAGTTTCTTGTTTGTTCCCGCACCGGTAGGTGGGGATGCTAATGTGGAAGCTGTCTTCGTGTTCATTCGCTTTATCATGTTCTTACTCATTCACTTCTATCTATATCTCTATGTCTGTCTGTATTGTTGCAGTTTTCAATTACACACCTCCAATACCAGACTGTAACCCACCTGCGCCACAGCGGCTGCATCACACCGTCACATCCTACTAATTCTATTAGTGTTACAATTCCTTTATCAGTGTTATTATTACACGAGTTTTAAATGCTTTCTTTACGCTACATCGCTCAGATCGCTCTCGTTTAATGTGTAAATGTGAGACTCCGGCCCCACTTAAAGTCAAATCCAAACCTTGCTATTGAAAATGGCCAGCGCCTCGTTCAGGCTTCACACCGACATCGCTGCTTGACCAGGAAAAAAAACACAAATCAAAGTGCGTTTCAACATGTCTGTTCACTGAGCCTGCAGCCCTGCCCTCAGATCTTATTTTAAAGCCACGGCTCTCAGTGTGTGAGCTTTGGAATAGCACTGGATATAAAATATAACGCACTGTACCGTATTACAGCAGACAGTACGTCTGTACTTCCACTATAGCGTGCATTAAAACACAAAAACTCCTCGTCTACGGCCACACCACCCTGAAAACGCCCGATCTCGGAAACTAAGCTGCGTCGGGCCTGGTTAATAGTTGGATGGGAGACCGCCTGGGAATACCAGGTGCTGTAGACTTTTACTGCGGCTGCCCAGCAGGGGGCGATATCACCCATACATCCTGAGCACGAACTGCATTCTACAGCTGAGGCATTCTCTCAATCGTATCTGTTCTTCTTTCAGTGCAAAGGAGATTTTAAAAGAAGTAACACTGTCTCCTAGATTTCCTATAACTCAAAATGTAACATTTTGGAAATTAAATTAATTAAAAAAAAAAAAAAAGTATTAATGTCTGTTAGCATTTCACCAAAATATGACCAGACTCGGTTATGCTTTTGAAAGGGTAGTATTGCCCCCTGCTGGCTGGCTGCAGACATGCACCAAACGCGTTCTCCACCCCACGTACAGCACTGTGGCTGTGTTTCAATAGCGAAGCTAGTTTTGAAATCCATATTCGTTCACCAATAATAGTATTATTAATAAAAGCAATATCAACAACAAGAATGACAATACAAACAACACTCATACTAACACTTGCATGTCTATGGAATGGAAAGCATTGAAGTTCATCACAGGTCTGTGCCTGTAGTACCTGGTATTACTGCTCCAGACCGCAATGTCTCTCTGTCTGTCTGTATCTATCTACCTCTCTGTCTGTCTGTCTATCGATCTATCTACCTCTCTGTCTGTCTCTCTGTATGTATCTAACTTACTGCGTTCTGATTTGTTTTCTTTAGTTTCTGTTTGACAACATCAGACACAATTTAAGTGAATCAAAACACACAACGTTTTTATTTCCATGTTTTTTACTTAATAAAAATACATGAAACATGTCAGAATAACCCATGTGTAATTCAGTAAACTCACTCTTGAACACAGAGCAACAGCAAACAGAGGCTGCAGGGAAGATTTCCTCAAGGGAGCCTCGCACAATCATTTTCCACAGTTCAATATGCATCTTGAGAGGCTGCAGTTTTAAACTAGGCAGTCTAACACTAGTACCCCTGCTGTGTGCTGTGCTGTGTGCTGTGCTGTGCTGTGTGCTGTGTGCTGTGCGCTCAGAACACCGCAGGATGCTGCCTTTGCTGTAATTTACATTCAGTCAATCTACACCAAGTCCTGGCACAAGAGCACAGTGTCTGAGTGGCTCCCCCAGCAGTGTCCTGCACTTGGGGGAGTGAGCGAGTCTGTCAGTGAGTCTCTGAGTGAGTCTGTCAGTGAGTCTCTGGTCTGCGAGTGTGTGAGTCTCTGATTGAGTCAGGGTGAGGCTCTGATTGAGTCAGTGTGTCTCTCTGATTGAGTCAGGGTGAGGCTCTGAGTGAGTCAGGGTGAGGCTCTGAGTGAGTCGGGGAGGCTCTGATTGAGTCAGGGGGAGGCTCTGATTGAGTCAGTGTGTCTCTCTGATTGAGTCAGGGTGAGGCTCTGAGTGAGTCAGGGTGAGGCTCTGAGTAAGTCGGGGGGAGGCTCTGAGTGAGTCAGGGGGAGGCTCTGAGTCAGGGCGAGGCTCTGAGTGAGTCAGGGTGAGGCTCTGAGTGAGTCGGGGAGGCTCTGATTGAGTCAGTGTGTCTCTCTGAGTCAGGGTGAGGCTCTGATTGAGTCAGGGCGAGGCTCTGATTGAGTCAGGGGCAGGCTCTGAGTCAGGGTGAGGCTCTGATTGAGTCAGGGGGAGGCTCTGATTGAGTCAGGGCGAGGCTCTGATTGAGTCAGGGTGAGGCTCTGATTGAGTCAGGGCGAGGCTCTGAGTGAGTCAGGGTGAGGCTCTGAGTCAGCGAGGCTCTGATTGAGTCAGGGTGAGGCTCTGAGTCAGAGCGAGGCTCTGATTGAGTCAGGGTGAGGCTCAGCGTGCCCGCCACTCCCGCCATGCACACCAGTGCCACGCCCGCCACATAGCCACGGGGGGCGCTGGCCTTGAGCCTGCGGAGCAGCACGGGCCACGGAGCGAACACCTGGATGGCGCAGGTGATGGTGGCGAAGGCGTGGAGCGGGCCGGGCAGCCGCGAGGCCAGGCAGACCGAGGCGAAGATGGCCACGTTGAGGGAGAAGCCGCTAGACACCACGTCGGGGGGGGCTCCGTACTCGAAGAACAGCAGGTGAGCGAGCAGCATGAGGGAGGCCATGGCGTAGACGGTGTCCGTGCTCACGGCCTCGCTCAGGGTCTTGAGCACGGGCGAGAAGCCATACGTGAACGCCAGGAAGATGGCCGTGCTCTTCAGGTCAGCCCAGCGGCTCCGCCCACACCGCCGCCCGCCCCCCCAGTCCACCAGGTCGTACAGCGCGTAGCCGACCAGCCCGGCGGCGATGAGCCAGTGCGGTGAGAGCAGCCCCCGGTCCATGTGCCCCCAGAGCAGCACGAAGACACACGCAGGACAGCTGCTGCGCCACCAGCCCCGACTCGTACACCACGCTCCAGTAGTGGTAGTGCCGCACGTACATGTTCTTGCGCAGCTCCTCCAGGAAGCGCCGGTCCACGTAGTTGTCAGAGAAGGGCTGCTGCTCGTACAGGACCTTCTTCCAGGGCACCGCGGGGGGGGGCCCGGGCTCTCGCTCCGCCCCCATCACACCGGGGGGGGGGCCAACACGCACAGAGCCTGCTGGACAAGCTTTCCAATCAGAGTTACTGACAATACAGCTGCATGACCGATCACTGCATTACTGAGAGCTCTCCACAGAAATCAGTTACTGACAATACAGCTGCATGACCGATCACTGCATTACTGAGACAGAGCTCTCCACAGAAATCAGTTACTGACAATACAGCTGCATGACCGATCACTGCATTACTGAGAGCTCTCCACAGAAATCAGTTACTGACAATACAGCTGCATGATCGATCACTGCATTACTGAGACAGAGCTCTCCACAGAAATCACAGTTACTGACAATACAGCTGCATGACCGATCACTGCATTACTGAGACAGAGCTCTCCACAGAAATCAGTTACTGACAATACAGCTGCATGATCAATCACTGCATTACTGAGACAGAGCTCTCCACAGAAATCAGTTACTGACAATACAGCTGCATGATCGATCACTGCATTACTGCGAGCTCTCCACAGAAATCAGTTACTGACAATACAGCTGCATGACCGATCACTGCATTACTGAGACAGAGCTCTCCACAGAAATCAGTTACTGACAATACAGCTGCATGACCATGACTGAGACAGAGCTCTCCACAGAAATCAGTTACTGACAATACAGCTGCATGACCGATCACTGCATTACTGAGACAGAGCTCTCCACAGAAATCAGTTACTGACAATACAGCTGCATGACCGATCACTGCATTACTGAGACAGAGCTCTCCACAGAAATCAGTTACTGACAATACAGCTGCATGACCGATCACTGCATTACTGAGACAGAGCTGCATTCTGAGACACAGAAATCAGTTACTGACAATACAGCTGCATGACCGATCACTGCATTACTGAGACAGAGCTCTCCACAGAAATCAGTTACTGACAATACAGCTGCATGACAATACAGCTGCATGGCTCTCCCGATCACTGCATTACTGAGACAGAGCTCTCCACAGAAATCAGTTACTGACAATACAGCTGCATGACCGATCACTGCATTACTGAGACAGAGCTCTCCACAGAAATCAGTTACTGACAATACAGCTGCATGACCCGATCACTGCATTACTACGAGAGCTCTCCACAGAAATCAGTTACTGACAATACAGCTGCATGACCGATCACTGCATTACTGAGACAGAGCTCTCCACAGAAATCAGTTACTGACAATACAGCTGCATGACCGATCACTGCATTACTGAGACAGAGCTCTCCACAGAAATCAGTTACTGACAATACAGCTGCATGACCGATCACTGCATTACTGAGACAGAGCTCTCCACAGAAATCAGTTACTGACAATACAGCTGCATGACCGATCACTGCGATTACTGAGACAGAGCTCTCACAGAAATCAGTTACTGACAATACAGCTGCATGACCGATCACTGCATTACTGAGACAGAGCTCTCCACAGAAATCAGTTACTGACAATACAGCTGCATGACCGATCACTGCATTACTGCGAGCTCTCCACAGAAATCACAGTTACTGACTTTCATTTTTGTTTTTTTATTTTTTGTTAAGTACCCGAAAACTTCAAGCCGTTGTTATGAAGAATTCTGTTCCCCCATGGAAATCAGTTTCACCTGCCAGTAATTTACCGCGTGTCGTCGGGGGGGATTTGTCGCGTAATCATAAGAAAGTTTCCAAACGAGAGGAGGCCATTCAGCCCATCTTGCTCGTTTGGTTGTTCGGGCGAATATAGACTAACCCTCACCCTTAACCTTAGAAAAAAGTGTTCACTTCGGGATACGGCCAAAACAAACCGTGGCGAAAGTGCGAAGACGAATCGCCAGAGCACCTGATTGCATGATATATACAATAAGCAAAGGAAACTCATTTCCACGGGGCGCTGAAATTCTGTGTAACAACGTAATTATAATATACGAGCAGAACGGCAAGAGTACTCTCATCTCCATCTGCGATATTAATATTTGACAGTGTGTAATATAAGAACTATCGCGATGTGTTTTTAGACACACTGCAGACAGCAATTCCAACGTGTTCTGAGAATGGCTCCTTATTCATCGCTAACATTCGTTATGAGTGAAATACAAACACGACTGCTGCAGCTAAATCAGCCCAGTTCACCGTCGGCATGGCATAAAAGACGCTGTCTTAGTTCAAATTAATAAATACATGAATTAAGTAATTAATAAACACATTTTAAACATGGAGAGAGATTGAACCCCGGAAGTGTAGATGGTGTTCGTTAACTCAGCTGCCCGCGTGACGGGCTGCATCTCGGCGTCTTCATGATGTCACAGCGCCCTCCAGCGGCTTCACTGTAAACTCCTTGTTGAACGTTTTAAAAAGGAGATGCGGTTGTTTTGAGATGCAGAAGCAATACTCTGCAGTATAGATGTGCTGAGAATTGTGACGAGGAGGGGGAGATGCCAGCTGGAATTACACCATTTGTTTTTTGTGTATCCATTGTATTGCATAGTGGTTTGATTGAGTTTAACGACACACACCCAAGCTTGTTACCTATACACACTGTGGCTGATCAAGCTCACAGTAACACATGGAATGGGTGAAGCTGCTATGCAACAGGAGTCTTATTTCCACCCCCTGACAGTTCAATATTTATTGATTTATTTCTCCAATGTAAAACGTGCAATACTTTTTTCCCCTTTAAAGAAAAATGTACCCTTTTAAAAGATATAGAAATCTGGACTTGGTGGTCCAGTGGTTAAAGAAAAGGGCTTGTTAACGGGAGATTCGAGGTTCAATCACAGCTCAGCCACTGACTCACTGTGTGTGTGTGTGATCCTGAGCAAGTTACTGAACCTCCTTGTGCTCCGTCCTTCGAATGAGACGTAAAACAAACGAGGTCCTATTGGAAGTGACTCTGCAGCAGCAGCAGCAGCAGTTGTTGATGATGCAGAGTTCACCCCCCTAGTCTCTGGAAGTCGCTTAGGATAAAAGCATTTTCTGAATGACTCATTCATAATTACTAATAATAACCCAGCTGTGCTGTTCAGGTGTGGGTTTGTGTTGAGATTCTGAACAGCCCTTTCCTGTGTAGATTTCACACTGGTGCAAAAGCCTTTGAAATCCTTCCTATTGATGTGGTGTCTCCACTCAGAAAAGCTTCCCACGGCGCATCTGCATGACAGTCGTTTGATTTACCATGGATATACTGTGCATTTACCATGGATATACCCTGCATTTACCATGGATATACTGTGCATTTACCATGGATATACTGTGCATTTACCATGGATATACTGTGCATTTACCATGGATATACTGTGCATTTACCATAGCTTACCATGGTTTGTGATATTGTTTTTACAATTACACTTTGCTGTGCTTTTACTATGGGACACTTTTATAAGGGTTAGTTTGCCATGGCTTGTTTTTGAATATCCTTTGCCATGCTTTCACTGTGCTTTCTTACACCTTGCTATGCTTTTACTATGGGAAGCTTGTATAAGGGTCATTGCTCTAGGCCTGGTCAGCGACTCTCCCTGAACTGACTCAGCAAACAGGATGTGTGTGCTTGACCAGGGTGGGGTGTTTGCAGGGTCCGGCTGCTGCCTGGATCCTGGATACTGTGAGCGCTCCCCTCCCTCTCTCCCTCCCTCCCTCTCTCCCTCCCTCCTCCTCTCCCGCAGGTGGCCACAGTGCAGATCGACAGGCTGCCCCACACCTGGGTGCAGCCCAGGGGCTCGAGTCCTGGAGAACAGGACAGGCAGAGAGACTCTTCACAGCAGAGACTGCACAGGTAGGGGGGAGCTGGTGTGAGTGAGTGAGTGAGTGAGTGTGTGTGAGAGTGAGTGAGGGAGTATGAGAGAATGAGGGAGGGGAGTGTGTGAGAGTGAGGGAGTGTGAGAGTGAGTGAGTGCATCAATAAACTGCACCAGAGATATGCAGAGATTTGCATATTCAGCATTCATGCATTGAAATGATGTTTCAGAATTGAAGCGCGTGTCTGAAGTGAATGCTGCTCCTGTATGAGATTGCACTGAGCAGTGTTTGAAGCTTGTATGAAGTGAATGCTGCTCCTGTACGAATCCCTCGTCTGTTTTGTCAGGTCATGGTTGGCAGGGCAGAGATGGAAGCCAGGGTTCACCCTGTCCCCTAGCGAGTCCGCTCGGAGGAAATCTATCTACCTCATGATCTCCTCACCCTTCAAGCAGAGCCCCCAGGCATGGCAGCCTCGCACGGGCACCGCCAGAGGGACAGAGAGGCCGGGGGTAAGTGCCAACTGCCTTCACAAAACCAGAGTATACAAGAATCAGCATGAAGTTTCAGAACTCAGGTATCACTGAAATGAGTAGGGAGGTGTCAGGGGGAGTTTGAACAATCAGACCCTTGTACGAAGACTAACCCTAACCCTAACCTGTGAGTCTATTAGGAGGAGCTACTCATGCAGCTGTAAGGGAGGAACAGTGTCTTTAACATCATCAAACTCCCAGCTGCTGATCATTTCAATAATATACTTCATTGTAGGTAGAAACCCAGGACTGGGTGCAGCAGGGCTAGGGTGAGTTTCAAGCCCTGCCAGAATGTGCAAAAGGAACGTGTCTCTGTGTCTAATATAAGAGCACACAGTTTAAATACCCCGCCCATCCCCATCAATAATAACTCACATTTTTGATGTGCTCCCGCAAATCCGTAAGTTTTAAAACACATGCAGTGAAAAAGCGTCACACTGCTGAGGCCTGGAGACAACACGCTTGTGTACTTAGGAAGGACCTCTGCAAACTGGTGGGCCGATCAGAACCGCTGTCAATCAGAACCGTGAATCCGCCACTGTCTATCCCGTGTGTGTGGCTCACAGGTCCAGTTTGACAGCGAGGTTCTGTTCTGTTGTATTCAGTCACAGGACGGGCCTGGCATGGAGATTGTGGATCAGCTGGATCAGCCGAGTGAGAGGATGAGGGGAGCGCAGGCCAGGTGCGGCCAGCTGCGCAAAGCCAGGTGAGGGGGAAGGTAACTCAACCCGTCACCCGGCTGACACAACGCTTAACGAACACTCGCACTCTCACTGTCGTTTTGCTATTCATTCAGTGCCAGCCTGTGTGTAAAAAGCACAAAATGGCTTTTTTTGTATAATGTTGCTATGCACTGGGGAAAACAAGTCTGTGACAGGGACGGTCTGTGATGCACCGTTTGCCACCCAGAGGGTCATTCCAATAACATCAAGAAGATTTAAAGTAGAATTGAAAACAATGCAAAGTGACCACGCGACCCTGCTGATCCTATCTGCTGACCCATGAGAAGGTGGCCCTGGGTGTGCTGGCTGACCCGTGTGTGTTCTCTCGGCCAGGCTGAAGCCCTTGTGTCCAGTGGCTGTGGAGGGGCCGGGCATCATCCACTGCAAAGGGATCGGTCCAGGTGAGGGCCCTACCGCCTCTCCTACTGCTGCTCACACACGGCTCTGCTCTGCTCACACAGCTCTGCTCTGCTCTGACTCTGCTCTGCTCACACAGCTCTGCTCACACACTGCTCTGCTCTCACACAGCTCTGCTCACACTGCTCTGCTCTCACACTGCTCTGCTCACACTGCTCTGCTCTCACACAGCTCTGCTCACACACTGCTCTGCTCTCACACTGCTCTGCTCTCACTGCTCTGCTCACACTGCTCTGCTCACACTGCTCTGCTCTCACACTGCTCTGCTCTCACACAGCCTCTGCTCACAGCTCTGCTCTCACACTGCTCTGCTCACACAGCTCTGCTCTCACACTGCTCTGCTCACACAGCTCTGCTCTCACACCGCTCTGCTCTCTGCTCACACAGCTCTGCTCACACAGCTCTGCTCACACTGCCTGCTGCTCTGCTCTCACACTGCTCTGCTCACACTGCCTCTGCTCACACTGCTCTGCTCACACAGCTCTGCTCACACTGCCCTGCTCTGCTCTCTGCCTGCCTCACACAGCTCTGCTCACACACTGCTCACACTGCTCTCACACTGCTCTGCTCTCACAGCTCTGCTCACACAGCTCGCCTGCCTCACACTGCCTGCTCACACTGCTCTGCTCTCACAGCTCTGCTCTCACACCGCTCTGCTCACACAGCTCTGCTCACACCTGCCTGCTCACACACTGCCTGCTCACACCGCCCTCACACCTCTGCCTCTCACAGCCTGCCTCTGCTCTCACACAGCTCTGCTCTCACACTGCTCTGTTCCTCACACAGCTCTGCCCTGCCTGCACACAGCCTGCTCACACAGCCTGCTCTCACACTGCCTGCTCTCACACAGCTCTGCTCACAGCCTGCTCACACAGCTCTGCTCTCACACTGCTCTGCCTCACACAGCAGCTCTGCTCTCACACGGCTCTGCTCTCACAGCGCCTGCTCTCACGGCTCTGCTCACACAGCCTGCTCTCACACTGCCTCTGCTCTCACACAGCTCTGCTCACACTGCTCTGCTCACACACTGCTCTGCTCTGCTCTCACACAGCTCTGCTCACACGGCCTGCTCACACTGCCTGCTCACACAGCCTGCTCTCTCACAGCTCTGCTCACACCGCTCTGCTCACACCGCTCTGCTCTCACACAGCCTGCTCTCCACACCGCTCCGCTCACACAGCCTGCTCTCACACTGCCCTGCTCTCACCCACCTGCTCACACAGCCTGCTCACACCACTGCCTCCACTGCCTGCTCTCACACAGCCTGCTCACACTGCCTGCTCACACACCGCCTGCCCACACGCCTGCCTGCTCACACCGCCTGTCTCACACTGCCTGCTCACACTGCTCTGCTCTCACAGCCTGCTCCTCTGCCTGCTCACACAGCCTGCTCACACCGCTCTGCTCACACCGCCTGCTCACACAGCCTGCTCACACCGCCTGCTCTCACACTGCTCTGCTCCACACAGCCCTCCTGCCTGCTCACACCGCCTGCTCACAGCCGGCTCTGCACTCTGCTCACCTGCTCTGCTCTCCACACTGCACTGCTCACAGCCTGGCCTGCCTCACAGCCTGCTCTCACACTGCCTGCTCACACAGCCTGCTCTCACCGCTCTGCTCACACAGCTCTGCTCACACTGCCTGCTCACACTGCTCTGTTCTCACACTGCCTGCTCACACTGCTCTGCTCACAGCCTGCTCTCACCTGCCTGCTCACACAGCCTGCTCTGCTCCTCACACAGCCTGCCTCACACAGCTCTGCCTCTCACTGCTCTGCCTCTCACAGCCTGCTCACACTGCTCTGTTCACACTGCCTGCCTCACACTGCCTGCCTCACACTGCTCTGTTCACCCGGCCTGCCTCACACTGCTCTGCTCACACAGCCTGCTCACACAGCTCTGCTCTCACACCTGTCTGCTCTGTCACACGGCCTGCCTCCTGCTCTGCTCACACTGCCTGCTCACACCGCCTGCTCTGCTCACACGGCCTGCCTCACCGCCTGCTCCACACCGCCTGCTCACACACTGCTCTGCTCACACAGCTCTGCTCACACTGCTCTGCTCACACACTGCTCTGTTCTGCTCCTGCTCTGCTCACACTGCTCTGCTCACACTGCTCTGCTCTCACACTGCTCTGCTCACACGGCTCTGCTCTCACACTGCTCTGCTCACAGCGCCTGCTCTCACACTGCTCTGCTCTCCACACAGCCCTGCCTCACAACACTGCTCACATTCTGCTCCTGCCCTGCCTGCTCTCACACTGCTCTGCTCTCACATTGCTCTGCTCACACGGCTCTGCTCTCACACTGCTCTGCTCACACAGCTCTGCTCACACTGCTCTGCTCTCACACAGCTCTGCTCACACTGCTCTGTTCTGCTCCTGCTCTGCTCACACGGCTCTGCTCTCACACGGCCTGCCTCTGCCTCTCACACTGCCTGTTCACACTGCTCTGCTCACACGGCTGCTGCTGCTCTCTGCTCCTGCCTCTCCTCACACTGCTCTGTTCTGCTCCTGCTCTGCACACTGCCTGCTCTGCTCACACACTGCTCTCACACAGCTCTGCTCACACTGCTCTGCTCTGCTCTGCTCACACTGCTCTGCTCACACACTGCTCTGTTCTGCTCCTGCTCTGCTCACACAGCTCTGCTCTCACACGGCTCTGCTCACACACGGCTCTGCTCTGCTCTCACACTGCTCTCCTCACACGGCTCTGCTCTGCATACATTCTGCTCTGCTGGTGCTGCAGGTGTAAAATACAAACTGGTCACCGCCCACTGCCTGAGACCCTCCTCTTCCTGTCTGCTTTGAAGGTAGGACCGTCAACACCCCCCCCCCAAACTGCGCAGCGGTGGCAGGTGTGACCTCATCGGCTGGAGCTGGGTCACCCAGAGCAAAGGCTCTACCACTGTGCCGCTGTCCCCCCACTGCAGAGAGGAGCCCCAACACACAGGTAACTTGAGGAACTCATTGCCCTTCTCTATTGGAGATGCTGTGTCTGAAGTGTGGACTCCCCTGCCCATGTGTCTGTATCTCAGTGTGTGCAGTGACTCCCCCCCCTGTGTCTTTATCTCAGTGTGTGCAGTGACTCCCCTGCCCGTGTCTGTATCAGTGTGCAGTGACTCTCCTGCCCATGTATCTGTATCAGTGTGCAGTGACTCCCCTGCCCATGTGTCTGTATCTCAGTGTGTGCAGTGACTCCCCTGCATGTGTCTGTATCAGTGTGCAGTGACTCCCCTGCCCATGTCTGTATCTCAGTGTGTGCAGTGACTCCCCTGCCCATGTGTCTGTATCTCAGTGTGCAGTGACTCCCCTGCCCATGTGTCTGTATCAGTGTGCAGTGACTCCCCTGCACGTCTTTATCTCAGTGTGCAGTGACTGTCCTGCACATGTCTGTATCAGTGTGCAGTGACTCTCCTGCCCATGTGTCTGTATCAGTGTGCAGTGACTCCCCTGCCCATGTGTCTGTATCTCAGTGTGTGCAGTGACTCTCCTGCCCATGTCTGTATCTCAGTGTGTGCAGTGACTCCCCTGCCCATGTGTCTGTATCAGTGTGCAGTGACTCCCCTGCACATGTCTGTATCAGTGTGCAGTGACTCCCCTGCACGTGTCTGTATCTCAGTGTGCAGTGACTCTCCTGCCCATGTGTCTGTATCTCAGTGTGTGCAGTGACTCCCCTGCACATGTCTATATCAGTGTGCAGTGACTCTCCTGCCCATGTGTCTGTATCAGTGTGCAGTGACTCCCCTGCACATGTCTGTATCTCAGTGTGTGCAGTGACTCCCCTGCCTATGTGTGTGTATCTCAGTGGGTGCAGTGACTCCCCTGCCCATGTGTTTGTATCTCAGTGTGTGCAGTGACTCCCCTGCACGTGTCTGTATCAGTGTGCAGTGACTCCCCTGCACGTGTCTGTATCTCAGTGTGTGCAGTGACTCCCCTGCACGTGTCTGTATCAGTGTGCAGTGACTCTCCTGCCCATGTGTCTGTATCAGTGTGCAGTGACTCCCCTGCACATGTCTGTATCTCAGTGTGTGCAGTGACTCCCCTGCCTATGTGTGTGTATCTCAGTGGGTGCAGTGACTCCCCTGCCCATGTGTTTGTATCTCAGTGTGTGCAGTGACTCCCCTGCACGTGTCTGTATCTCAGTGTGTGCAGTGACTCCCCTGCACGTGTCTGTATCAGTGTGCAGTGACTCTCCTGCCCATGTGTCTGTATCAGTGTGCAGTGACTCCCCTGCCCATGTGTCTGTATCTCAGTGTGCAGTGACTCCCCTGCACATGTGTCTGTATCTCAGTGTGTGCAGTGACTCCCCTGCACGTGTCTGTGAGTGTGCAGCGACTCCCCTGCACGTGTCTGTATCAGTGTGCAGTGACTCCCCTGCACGTGTCTGTATCTCAGTGTGTGCAGTGACTCCCCTGCACATGTGTCTGTGTCTCTCTGCGTTCTCAGGGCTCACTATGGAACTGCAGTCGGGTCCCCCCTTGTTGCCCAAGGACTCGATCTCCAGAGTTCAAACCCCACAGGTAAGGAAGCTCAGAAAAAAAACCATTAGGTAGAAAATTAGGAGCATTTCATTATCGAAATTCACATCTTCACAGGTTATGAACGTTTCATTACAACCAGTTTGCTTTTCTTGGGAAAACTCAGGATGAGTTACATTGTCCTGACGCTGCTGTGTGGAAGAGCAGAACATGTTAACAGCACAAAAAACACAAACACATGATCAGTCTGGTAGGAAACGCTACTGACAGGACCTCATTGTCAAACTTTTTACACACACTCTTCAACGTGAAGAGAAGTATTTATTTTATTTTTATTATTTGGTTAATATCCGTTTGGGTTTTCCGTTCTGTTGAATTTTCAGCAGCAATTCCTATTTGTCACTTTTTAAACTGCGCTCGGAGACTGGGCGATGCAGTCAGAGATGTCAGCTGCTTTCTGTATAAGCCCTGCCAGAGTTATTCACCAAGTAAAACAAACAAACAAAAGCCCCAGAGCTTTACAGATGGGAGCACGTGGGTTTAGGTAGAACAGTTTACCATGAGATGCATGTTTTCTGAAGCCCCAATGTTAAACTGCAGTATTTTAGAAATCATTCTGAATGTATAAAATCCAGGACAAACTGTGCAGAGTTATTCAACAAGAAAATCTGAGTCAGTGAAGCTGGGTCTGGGAAGATAAACATTTAAACTGACGAAGGCATGCCCAAAACTCTCCCTCGTCTTTACACTGTCCCACATTTCACATTAATGGGTTCATTTCTGTTCCAGTCGACCAACTGAAAGGCTGCAGTGCGCAGTCAGCCCAGCAGGTGGTGCTCGTTTGGATGAGGACAATGACTGCACTTGCAGCGTTGAAGCGGCTCTGTGACTGAGGGAGGGATTACCTGCTGAGAATAAATACCTGGACCAGGTTTTTGCTTCTAACATTGACTTGCATTTATTTCAATGTTTAAATAAAACCTTTACTTTCTGAAACTTCATCATTTTAGATTAGCAGAAGCGTTTCTACGCAATTAAATTATTTTTGTGTTGTAGGCATAGCAAGCACACCTTCTTTCGTACGTTTTCCAAGCGTTATTGCAGAAGTGTGGAGTGCATGTGAGGAGGGTGCAGTGAACACATGCTCTGCTCTGAGCTGGAGAGTACCTCTCTGGTGCACTAAACCAGGGCTTGTCAGCCCCAGCACCCCACCAACACTACAGCCGGTTTTTATTTTTGTTTCAACTAAAAACTAATATATATATATATATATATGCGTTTTAAATCTATACTGGTTTCCAGTGCACACACAAAGCTGCAGTAATTGATCCAAGTACTTTCAAAATAAAACATTATACATGTGAAGTGATTGTAACTGAACCCTGGTGGCTGAGGGCTGTGGCCGGGCTCCTCCACCGTACTCAGCACTTCTTTAACTGGGGCCGACAGAGACTTGCATCAGAACAATGCAGATGAAGAGTTGAGGGCTCCCTTTACAAAGCGGATCTTACTGCCTATAAAATATTCCCATTACAAAAGTGTGGTGTAGGGAGTGAAAGCAGTAGCTCTCACTGTCAGTGTTTTCTGTGCTCCTTGTGTTACACTGAGAGCAGCAGAGAAAGTGTAAGGGAAATCTGAGAGGGGCAGGGGCAAGGGCTGGAGCGGGGCGGGGGCAGGGGCAGGGGCTGGAGCAGTGCAGGGGCTGGAGCGGGGCAGGGGCTGGAGCAGGGCAGGGGCAGGGGCTGGAGCGGGGTGGAGGCAAGGGCAGGAGCTGGAGCGGAGCGAGGTGGGGGCGGGGGCAGGGGCAGGGGCAGGGGCTGGAGCAGTGCAGGGGCTGGAGCGGGGCAGGGGCGGGGGCAGGGCAGGGGCGGGGGCAGGGGCAGTTACTCTGCCTGCAGTACAGGGTCTTGTCTTTCCAGGCAGAAGCAGTAACAAGCTCTGGAGAGCCTCTGCAGGCAGACCAGAAAACTCTCGTAACAGTCCAATATAAAACTCCTGCATCTCATTCCGTGCAGAAGAACTGGAACAACTGCTTCAAGGAATCGCTTTGTTTCTGAGTATACAGCGGGCAGTGGGCAGCAGGGATTGTCTGAGCAATGACTGCTCTCAGCAGCAGCAGCAGCACAGGATGTGCTGTTTGTGTTTGTGGTTTCTCTTCCCCAACACAGGGACAGGAACTGAAGGCCTGGCGTAGACATGAGGGTGCGATCCTGTGAGGCCCTTTTGCTAGGAGGTTCTGGGTAGCAGCAGAAAAAAAAAAAAAAAAAAAAAAAACACAAGCGCAGCTAAACCCATGAAGAAGCAGCTCGCTCTCCATGACTCAGTGGGGTCTCCCTAAAACGCCTCTCTACCTGAAAGTCTGAGAAACAGCAGCTCCTGTTCCCACAGAGCAGCTAGAGAGAAGCGGAAGTATTGCTGTTTTAAAAAAAAAAAAAAAAAAATCCATTTCAAAACCAGTAACAAAGTGGTTGTCCCCGTCCCGGGTGGGGTGTGTTTTTGGGGGCTGGCGCTACGTGCGGCTCTTCCTCTTGTCCTCGAACAGGCTCCGCAGCAGGTAGACCTGCACCCCTGACACCAGCACCATGACCAGCAGATTGGTGATGCTCCACAGGTTGACGCGCTGGGAGTTGCTCTCCTGCAGGTTGCGGTCCCGTGCCTCGAAGGCACGCAGCAGCGTCTGGATCTGCACGCTCTTACCCAGCCGAGCCTTCACGCTGTTCATCGCATCCTGAGAGAGGGTGAGAGGACAGCCCAGTTACACTGAGATACAACAGCACACCCGATTCAGACTAAAGATACAAAACCAACAGTGGTTGAAATAAGAAAAAGGTGGACAGTTTAGGGTTCCTGCAGGTGTTTGAAGCTCCTCACAGACCCACTGTTTCAGCCTCTGCAGGCAATCTACACTCGGCAGGCAGCAGACACACTAAAGGAGATTTTACAAACAGCTGGTCAGGTAAGAGGGGGATTGATTCCAAGCGGTTTGCTCATTAATCAGTGACGGTCACCCTTACTTCTCTCATGTTAAACTGTTCTCATGAAATAAATATTCCCTCCTGAAACAAGAGATCCACAGAATACACACAATACAGAGCTGAACTTGCCTGCCAAGAGACAGCCTGACCTTCCTGTTGTTTGCAGGGCAGAGAGACCTTGCTGTGTATCCAGGGAGAGAAAACAGCCCAGTGCTACAGCCAATCAGCAGCTAGAACCCACTGCCTTCCACACTGCAGCCCAGCACTGTACCCACTGAGCTACTCAAACCCAGTGCCCAGCACCTTCTCTAACCACTGAGCTACTCAAACCCACTGCCCAGCACCTTCTCTAACCACTGAGCTACTCAAACCCACTGGCCAGCACCTTCTCTAACCACTGAGCTACTCAAACCCAGTGCCCCCATGCCCATACCAGGATGTCCTCCAGCTTCATGTCCAGCAGGTCAGTGCCGTGCACGTACTCCCTCCAGTCCTCGGGGTCCTCCTCTCCCCAGCCATCCATGTTGTCCAGGATCAGCTCGAAGAAAATGATCTTCTCCGAGATAGAGCTGAAGGAGTTGTCGAAACAGAACATGTAATCCCCGTCCTCCGTCTCCACCCTGGAGAGAGAGAGACACGAACACACCAGGCACGGGAATAAGACTCCTACTGCACAGCAGATTCACCCATTCCAGGTTTTACTACAAGCTTCATTAGCCACCATGTGTACAGGTATCAAGCTCAGGTGTGTCTATTAAACTCCTAGTAAAAACCAGGAACGGATCAAACTGCTATGCAATGGGAGTCATATTCCCATCCGTGCAGCAGCAAAGGCTGCAGTAAAACATGATGCATTTACTGACAAACAAAAAAACATAACAATGAAACACAGAAATGTGACATCCTGGCACTGCGATCAATACACCACTGGTCAGGGAAGCGGCTGGAGCAGAAAACAGGGCGCAGGTGCGGAGAGGGAAGAGGAGGGCGAGCTGGGAGGCCACGCCGAACCAGGAGTTAACTGCTTACTCACGTGTGGACCCCGTCTGACTTCCTGTGATCCCTGGCCAGCACATTCCCTCGACGGAGAGGAGAGATAGAAATCCACATCCAGACCTGCCCCGTCTAGCACCTGTGAGATCAGAGACACAGAGGAGAGAGCAAGAATCAGTGACACTGAGCTATCAACAGAGACCAGGAGAGACACTGAGCCATCAACAGAGACCAGGAGAGACACTGAGCCATCAACAGAGACCAGGAGAGACACTGAGCCATCAACAGAGACCAGGAGAGACACTGAGCCATCAACAGAGACCAGGAGAGACACTGAGCCATCAACAGAGACCAGGAGAGACACTGAGCAATCAACAGAGACCAGGAGAGACACTGAGCCATCAACAGAGACCAGGAGAGACACTGAGCCATCAACAGAGACCAGGAGAGACATTGAGCCATCAACAGAGACCAGGAGAGACACTGAGCCATCAACAGAGACCAGGAGAGACACTGAGCCATCAACAGAGACCAGGAGAGACACTCATCCATCAACAGAGACCAGGAGAGACACTGATCCATCAACAGAGACCAGGAGAGACACTGAGCTATCAACAGAGACCAGGAGAGACACTGAGCTATCAACAGAGACCAGGAGAGACACTCACCCATCAACAGAGACCAGGAGAGACACTGAGCCATCAACAGAGACCAGGAGAGACACTGAGCTATCAACAGAGACCAGGAGAGACACTGACCCATCAACAGAGACCAGGAGAGACACTGACCCATCAACAGAGACCAGGAGAGACACTAACCTATCAACAGAGACCAGGAGAGACACTGAGCTATCAACAGAGACCAGGAGAGACACTGAGCTATCAACAGAGACCAGGAGAGACACAGAGGGGAGAGCAAGTCTCAGCTTTAGATGACCAGATCCAGCCTGTCAGTAAATTTTCAACCCAGAGACTCATTGCAGAAATAAATGAGTTATTTGTGGGACACACGTCTCTTGTACCTTAAAGGGTTAAAGCAACCAGAGTAAAAAAATCACCTTTCACACTGCCCCAGCTTTGCTGTAAGAGCAGGGAAAGAATACATAATAAAAAGTGCCTACAATCTGGTATGCCAGTCTTCTTTGCAGATCTTAAATTGGTTTAATTTCTTGGGACACTGGTTTAATCTTGTTTGTACATTAAAGGGTTTAATCAACCAGAGTAAAAAATGTACTGGTTTAATCTTCTTGTGTACTGGTTTAAGAGCAGGGAAATGTGCACTGGTTTAATCTTGAAATACACAATCTGGTTTAATCCAGTGTACATGTGTACTGGTTTAATCTTCGTGTGTACATGTGTACTGGTTTAATCTTGGTTGTACATGTGTACTGGTTTAATAATGTGTGTGTACATGTGTACTGGTTTAATCTTGGTGTGTACATGTGCACTGGTTTGTGTGTACATGTGTACTGGTTTAATCTTAAATGTGTACATGTGTACTGGTTTAATCTTCGTGTGTACATGTGTACTGGTTTAATCTTCGTGTGTACATGTGCACTGGTTTAATCTTCGTGTGTGTACATGTGTACTGGTTTAATCTTTGTGTGTACGTGTACTGGTTTAATCTTCGTATGTACATGTGTACTGGTTTAATCTTCGTGTGTACATGTGCACTGGTTTAATCTTCGTGTGTACATGTGCACTGGTTTAATCTTCGTGTGTACATGTGTACTGGTTTAATCTTCGTGTGTGTACATGTGTACTGGTTTAATCTTCGTGTGTACATGTGTACTGGTTTAATCTTCGTGTGTACATGTGTACTGGTTTAATCTTCGTGTGTACAGGTGTACTGGTTTAATCTTCGTGTGTACATGTGTACTGGTTTAATCTTCGTGTGTGTACGTGTACTGGTTTAATCTTCATGTGTGTACATGTGCACTGGTTTAATCTTCGTGTGTACATGTGTACTGGTTTAATCTTCATGTGTACATGTGTACTGGTTTAATCTTCGTGTGTACGTGTACTGGTTTAATCTTCGTGTGTACTGGTTTAATCTTCATGTGTACATGTGTACTGGTTTAATCTTCGTGTGTACATGTGCACTGGTTTTTATAAATCGTTTGTGATTCACACTTTCTGGATGGAAGTGCTTTCTTGGTTTGTTTGTTTGTCAAAATGAATACAGACTGCCCGGAACACAACACAGGTGTAGTTCAAGAATTGTCCCGAACTCCTTCCACACACAAGACAAAAAACACAACACCCTGTGTGACGGAATTAAAAGCGGTCTTGTCTCACTCGATGGTTGGTATGCAAGATCCACAGCTGTGTTGGGCAAATGTCATCCATACGACCCCTCCTCCCCCTCTCGACTCCAACCACGGGGGAAGGGGGTGGAGTCAGGAGTGCGACTTTATGGATACAATTAGAAATAACCCGCTGCAACGTTTCCTGTTATCATGGTGTTATTATTAGCAGGATGTATTAACTATTGAAAGACCACAACGAGTCACAATAATAATAATAATAATAATAATAATAATAATAATAATAATAATAATATGCCGAAATGTATTCAGCAGTTGGAAAAGCGTTACGAGTATTAGGGTTAAAAGTGTTCAAGTTTGTGCACTAATACCAAGTACAGCAGTACGCCCTATGATATTAAATAACTGTTTACTAAACAGACTGTTAACTTACACACAGCCTTGGTAGTCGCTTTGTCAGCCTTACCTGGTACTCTATCTCCAGCGAGGCGTCCTTCTTCATAGTCTGAAAGAAGCACTCCTTGCGGCCCGCTGGGAGGGTGAATGTGAAGTCGCTGTCCATCGACTGCGAGAAGGCGGCGGAGAGACTCGCCCAGTGCGCCACAGCGACCAACACGAACACACACAGCCCCTGACAACCATAGCCGAAAATACAAAAAATCACTTCCACTGAGAAACTGAGCAAACAGTAACTATCGACTCCAAGAAACCTCCTCGGTCTGAGTCGAGCACGGAGAAGCGAGGGGGCAGCGCTTAGGAGACCCCCGTATCCTCCAATCACAAAGCGCGCCTCCGCACGAAGGACAGACACCCTGTGCCTGTAAAGTAATTCATAAAGCCACAGACACCCTCACGTTACGTCCCTGTTTTTGTATTTAGAAACCCGGTTTTAAAACATATCTGTCAGTTTTGAACTGTTGTTTGAACTCAGGCAGCGGTAACAACAATCTATCATCAGCATGACGCATGATGGGATTTGTAGTTGTTTTCCTTTTAATGTCTATTTAAAAAAAAAAAAAATACCACGAATCCCAGAATACTTCGGTGAATGGAGGAGGGGCGAGAATCGGAGACGTCACTGAAAGGGTTTTTGATTGGATATCCTGGTACTCCCGCTATGGGCGTGTTCTCTCCCCCCCCCTCCCCGAGCTGGTGATGAGTTTAACGTCAGATGTTCCAACTCAGCGCGAGAGCAGCGGGTGAGGTTTTAACCGTTGCGTCACGAGCAGGAGGAGTGATTCGCGCTTCGGTGATAACCCTCCGCAGCTCGAGAGAGGCAGGAGCCTGTGGGAGGGAGTCGGACTAGCCGGAGAAACACAAGCGAGAGGACGGCGTTAACGAAACCGCGTTCATTTATTAGAGTTACAGCGAGCCCGTTGACAAGCGAGTGCTTAGAGGTCTTTCCTAACTGTTTAAAACCCCACACGAAGGGGTTCACCAAGCCAGCGAGGATGTTCGTTTCTGTGGGAAGATGATGAAAGAGGTTTTGTTGGTGTGCCTGATTCTCTCGGTCTTGTGCTGGTAAGGAGAACGCGACATCGTTTTTAATTACAATACCGGCGCTGCTGTATTGTTTTAATTGTTATAATAATAATACGAGTCAAAAACACTCTCAGCTGTTGTGTCTGCCGCGCCGTTCAATGTTAGGCACAGCGCTGTATGCACTTTCATCTTGTTTACACGCCGTGCTTCACGTTGTGGGCATGCCATCACGAAGGCCCGATAATGTAGTTGATATGTATTATATACATGTACTGCACAACAACAGGATGTGCCATCCCAGTGCCGCCACCACGCCAGCCATCCAGTTTGTCAAGTGTCCGGCTTAGTGCAAGGCAAATACAACTTTGCCTTGGGTGTTACTTTTTGTTTGTTTAGTTAGTATAAACTGCCTGATTCTGCTCACCATTCAGTACCTTATGGTAATATTGCATTTCATGATTTGACACCTGGATGGATATTTAGATAATTCATATGATCGTTCAGCGTTGTAGCTACCATTTTTTATGGGGTTTAATGTTATGTATTTTTCAAACTGTGTGGGTGTTCATTTTATGTAGTAAAATTACTGAGACCAAATTCACTGGGGGGTGAAAAATGCATTAACCAAGATCAGTTGATAAAATGTGGAACTGAAAGTACCCATATTATTGTACTGTACAGGAGGCTGTGTGGTCCAGTGGTTAAAGAAAAGGGCTTGTAACCAGGAGATCCCCGGTTCAAATCCCACCTCAACCACTGACTCATTGTGTGACCCTGAGCAAGTCACTTAACCTCCTTGTGCTCTGTCTTTCGGGTGAGATGTAGTTGTAAGTGACTCTGCAGCTGATGCATAGTTCAAACACCCTAGTCTCTGTAAGTCGCCTTGGATAAAGGCATCTACTAAATAAACAAATAATAATAATACGTTAAGACCACTGATTAGAAACAGGACGTGTCCCGAGTCTTATGGAAGCTGCTCTTTCTGCGGTGTGATGATACCAGGGATATACGGTGGTATTGATGCGAATGGGAATTATATTAACGAATCCTGTTTTGTACAGTTCTAATGTGCTCTGAAAACTAACTGTGCGCATTCCGTCATTTAAACGTAAAGGCTAGTGCAGGGTTGAGAATGGAAGCTTGTGACTGTTTAAATAAACATGTCTGAACTAATCCAGTCTGAGTTACTGGCAGTGTTTTATCATGGTAGTTTATTTGGGGATGTTCAGCAGTGCCTGGGGATGTTCAGCAGTGACTGGGGATGTTCATTTGAACTCGGTAGGGGTTTTGTTTCGTCAAACCCTGCAGGGTTAGAAAGCAGCAGTGCCTTGGCACCCAGTCCTGGGTTTTGAACAGCTCTGTTTAGTTGTTGACTCTCTTCAGAACTGATCACTCTTCTCGCATGCAGGTACAGTAGATGTTATCAGAGATGGACAGTCACTCTCTACACTGCTGGGATATGTTTGACTTGAATCATCTGAAGAAAACCAGCATTGCACTGTAGGTGCTTGCCTCTGATTTATTGAACAGTCGTAGCACTGGTTGGAGGTCCCAGCTGTATTTCACTGGGCTAGCCAGCTACTCCACAACATTAATTAACACGCTGATTGTAAATGTCTGATGTGATCACATGTGAATTAGACAAGCTTTGCAAACATGAGTCAGGCATTCAAATAAATAAATAAAATGCTTCTGTTTAACAGTTTTCAGTAACAGCAGGGTAAGAAATGACTTGAGGCCCCATACAGAAGGCTATACATGCATAGGGGTGTGAGTCCGTGCTTGGCGTTTGTGCAGCATGTGCTAGTTGGACAGCAGTGAGTTAATGTCATCAGAGGAATGTGTGTATCCTCATGCCTTCCTGTACAGTGGGGGTGTATTCTTCTTGTAGGACTGGGATTCAGGATTCCTGGGATATTTAGTAGAAATGAATATGAAGCCAGAAAAGAAAAAGAACATGAACAATTATCACTGCAGCTGGCTTCACACAGCGTCTCTCTCTTCACAGTCTTCATTAATCTTCAGTTTAATCAGGCTAACAGGGACTTTGTGAGTTTAACTTGTTGAGTGGTTCTGCTAACAGGGACTCTGAGAATGAGGCACTTGGCGCTTGTTGAGTGTGTGGGTTCTGCTAACAGGGACTCTGAGAATGAGGCCTTGGCGTTTTGTTGAGTGTGTGGTTCTGCTAACAGGGACTCTGAGAATGAGTTGGCGCTTTGTTGGTGTGTGGTTCTGCTAACAGGGACTCTGAGAATGAATGAGAGTGGGGGTTCTTAACAGGGACTCTGAGAATGAGACGCAGCGGCGCTTGTTGAGTGTGGGGTTCTGCTAAGCTTGTTGAGGGTGAGTTCTGCTGAGAATGAGATGAGCATGGCGCTTGTTGAGTGTAGAGGTTCTGCTAACAGGGACTCTGAGAATGAGACGCAGCGGCGCTTGTTGAGTGTGGTTCTGCTAACAGGGACTCTGAGAATGAGACGCAGCGGCGCTTGTTGAGTGTGTGGTTCTGCTAACAGGGACTCTGAGAATGAGGCTTGGCGCTTTGTTGGAGTGTGTGGTTCTGCTAACAGGGACTCTGAGAATGAGACGAGCGGGCGCTTGTTGAGTGTGGTGGTTCTGCTAACAGGGACTCTGAGAATGAGGCGCTTGTTGAGTGGGTGGTTCTGCTAACAGGGACTCTGAGAATGAGGTGGCGCTTTGTTGAGTGTGTGGTTCTGCTAACAGGGACTCTGAGAATGAGGCATGGCGCTTGTTGAGTGTGTGGTTCTGCTAACAGGGACTCTGAGAATGAGGCAGCCGCTTGTTGAGTGGGTGGTTCTGCTAACAGGGACTCTGAGAATTGAGAGCATGCTTTTCTGAGTGGGGTTCTTGAGTGTGTGGTTGTTGAGCTGCTAACTAACAGGGACTCTGAGAATGAACTTGTTTGTTGTGTGGTTCTTCTGCTAACAGGGACTCTGAGAATGAGGCATGGCGGCGCTTGTTGAGTGTGTGGTTCTGCTAACAGGGACTCTGAGAATGAGACGCAGCGGCGCTTGTTGAGTGTGTGGTTCTGCTAACAGGGACTCTGAGAATGAGACGCAGCGGCGCTTGTTGAGTGTGTGGTTCTGCTAACAGGGACTCTGAGAATGAGGGACTTGGCGGCTTTTGAGTGTGTGGGGGGTTCTGCTAACAGGGACTCTGAGAATGAGGCGCTTGTTGAGTGGGGGGGTTCTGCTAACAGGGACTCTTTTGTTGAGTGTGGGGTTGCTAACAGGACTCTGAGAATGAGGCGCTTGTTGAGTGTGTGGTTCTGTTAACAGGGACTCTGAAGGTTCTGCTAACAGGGATCTGAGAATGAGCATTTATTTGTTGAGTGTGTTCTGCTGTAACAGGGACTCTGAGAATGAGGCAGTGGCCCTGCGCTTGTGTGTGGTTCTGCTGCTAACAGGGACTCTGAGAATGAGGCTTGGCTGGCGCTTGTTGAGTGTGTGGTTCTGCTTAACAGGGACTCTGAGAATGAGGCATGGCGGCGCTTGTTGGTGTGGTTCTGCTGCTAACAGGGACTCTGAGAATGAGGCCTTGGCAGGCGCTTGTTGAGTGTGGGGTTCTGCTAACAGGGACTCTGAGAATGAGGCTTGGCGGCGCTTGTTGGAGTGTGGTTCTGCTAACAGGGACTCTGAGAATGAGGCCTGTGGCTTGTTGAGTGTGTGGTTCTGCTAACAGGGACTCTGAGAATGAGACGCAGCGGCGCTTGTTGAGTGTGTGGTTCTGCTAACAGGGACTCTGAGAATGAGACACAGCGGCGCAATCAAAGCTGAAGGAATTACTCGGGAGAAGGCTTCTGTTCAGACTTGTGCATGTTGCAAAATCTCAGAGTAAGTGTACTGTATTAGGGGTGGGTCATTTCAAATCAAAACGCATTTGAAAACTCGAGCACCGCATGCTAGCCCAGTCCCAGTAGAGTAAAACCTTCAGGCTGTCTTCTTATTTATTGAGGAATTATGCTTGAATGAATAATAAACGGCAAGCTGAATATTACTTAAAATACATACTGAGGGCAAAACAATAAGCAGAGTCAGGCAAAGCCATTGGGGTAGAGAGTGAAGTCTAATAACAGCCTGCACTGGTGACTGAGACTGGGGGCTCTGGTATTATATCACATCTTCATTGTTTGTTCAGACAGTAATAGAAAATATTCAAATGACTATTGAGCCCTCTGCATTTCACAATAAACACTGCTGCAAACGATGAAGAGCATTGAGAAGCATGTACATTGAGCACTATACATCCTGAAGTGAAATAACACCCATCCAGAAGAATGTTTATTGGACGAGGCTGAGCTGAGCTCTTTTATTCTGTTTTATCTAACGGAACGATCGGACGAGGCCAGATTTTGCGTCTGCTGGTTTCAGTTGTTCTTGCTCACAGACCATTGGGAAGACATTGAGCTCTTTCAATGGTTCAGCAGTCCAGTGACCCTCTCTGGCAGACAGTGGCACAGAAAATGCATTTGAACTTCTAATTTAAATTGGTCAAGTTAAAATAACGCATACTTCTTGTTTTTAAAGGTATAATTACTTGAGGATATGAAATCCTGTCGGTCAGGGAGCTCACAAAAGGGTTTGAATGAAGGGGCGCTCCTGTCTCCTTGGTGGCCTCCTCCAAATGCACTCGGTGATCCATCAGTGTAGCATTGCTGCTGTTTGCAGGTTGCTTCTCAAATACTTGTTAAATATGTTGTTTTTCTCTTAACCTTTCTGTCTCTTCCTCTTGGGTACTCGGCATCTCAAGAGATGGGGAGCTATGCCACTGCTGTCTTCCAGGACCCCTTTGTAAGTGACAGGAGACTCTTGTGGGTTCCTTTCTGGTTAAATGAATAGATTCAAGTGTGATCAGGAGTGCAGTTCAATTTGCTGGGGTTGGCATGCTGTGTGCTTCCTCATTTGCCTGTTTGATTAGCCTGTTCTGCTGCTCTGCTGAAGCACAGTGCTGACAGAATACCTTTCAGATCGCATCAGATCACATGATGGGTTCAGCCAGGCTCTCCCAAGGGCAATCTCTCTTCTCTTTCATGCTTTAGTATCTTTTATTCTCTCTTCCAGCTCTGGTTCAGTGCAGACATAGGCCTAATACAGTATAATTCTATCACAACAACTGTACCAGGCATGGATGTGTATTTCCTGACAGTTTTTATTGCATTTTTTAAATTTGTATACATTAAAACTGTTTTGTGATGTAGCCCAGTAATTTCACAGATCGTTTTACAGGGATAACTACAACAAAGTCTTTCAAAAGTATTTTACATGCACAGGGCTGATAATCTGGGGATTGCAGAAATGCAAATTGCAGTTCATGGTTTCTAGGAGTAACACACACTAGTGTTAAATGCAAGGTACATTATCTTGAAGAGATTAATCTTTACATAACAAGGATACCAAGTTTGCAGGGCGGCAACATGTCTTTTGGGAATGTGCCATGCTTTCTAAGAATATCATGTTCCTTTGAATTTAAGATGCAGCCCAAATTTCTCACTCTTAATTTGAGGTAAAAATTAAACATCAAACATGCAGTTACAAAGACACAACCTCAATTGCGCATGTGGAGGCAGTTTGCGGTCATCTGCTGTCTCACAGAGCAGTACAGGTATGTGCTGCTTCTCATTTCCAGTTGGGATTACTCGCACCTGTTTTTCTCCCAGTTTGTGAACTGTGGTATTGCTTGGCATGTCGAAAAATACAGAGGTCTGATCAGCATTTCCGATCTGTCCAAGCTGGTACTGTTTGTTAGAAACGCTGAAAATGTAAAAGCTTCTCTTGGAATTCCTAATGAAGCTAATGACGCTTCAGGTGAAATTGCTGAAATTCTAATAGTTGCTTTATGTGTGGGCTGGGTATTTGAGTATCCAAGGCTTGCATTGTTTTAACTATACCTTTTCTTTAATTGCAATAACATTCAAACATACTGTGCCAGGAGTGCATTTGGAGTCCAGCTTGTTTAGAGACCCAGCTGAAGAAGCTCCAGCAGACCCCTGTGTTTACACCAGCTGGGTGTGAATGCTCACTCTACACACCGCTCTTCTTACCACAGGATCGCAGGATGTTTGTATTAAATGGGAGTTTTAATAAGTCTGTCGGTCCAATAGGCAGAATTGACATCATACTGCTGCTCTGATTGGGGGAAGTAATGAGGAGGACACTGCATGTTGAGAGGTTGTAGAGATGGCTGGCAAAGCCAGTTTCCCATTCTACAGTATGCACACTAAATTGACCATGCTGTATTCAAAATCGACAATGTTACACACGTTTGTGTCAATGTGCCGGGCCTTGACATGTATTCTGTAATCTAAAAGTGATTGTCAGTTACAGGTATTATGGGTGAGAAATGGCTATGTACTGTATTCCTCCATAACAATTAAAATACCTCTCAGACCTTTCACGTCAAGCCACAAACACACCAATGACAGTGTAATCTCTGACTGTATCTCCATATATTTATTTATTTTGAAATCTATCTAGAGAATGGTTAATCCAATTGTGATGGACTAGCTAAAGACTGTTGGTGTTTTTTCTTATTTGAAGCCTGTGACGCATGACGTTCTAATCTTCTTTACAGTGAACGCCTGTCGAGGTTTTAAATGTGTCTGTGCTTTCTGTACTCAGGGCTTGTTCTTGATAGCAGCATGCTCAAGTCCTCCCCTGCGCAATGTTCAAGAGGGTTACAGTGCAGTGCCACGTTTTACTTCCTGATAACCTTCTTGTTTACTGCGGTGAGGCAAAACATGAACAGCTGCAGCTGCCCCCACAGCTACCCAGTGTCCTCCTGCACTGTGAGCTGAATTAAACAAGGGCTATTTGAAGGTATCTTCCCATTCACCAAGGACTCAGAGCCCCAACCAGGCACAGCTGAACACCCCTAGCACACACCTAGTGTACAGCACTCTGTTTTGAGACTCTGCCAAACCTTTCATATTCTGATTTGTAACTGTACTGATCCAGACCTCGAGTTCCATTCCCTTCTGCTGAGAGTGGGAAGACTGTGGGATTGCACAGTAATGAATAAGACAGCAGTATTTGTGAATCTGTAGCCTGGGGTTGTTTGTCATCACAAAGCCCCACATTAAAACATTTGTGCACTTTTTGATTTTTCAGCAGGACCGCCCTTTCTCTGTGTCAGTGGGAACATTGGGAGGATTAGAACGGATGAGCTGGATTTGTGTTTCCATGCAGAGCAGTGACCGATAAGAGCTGTATCTAATACCCAAACAAGTGACAGAATGTGTCTGCCCTACTCCTGATCTGTCTGGACAGCACAGCACCAGCCACGTGCTGAGCAGGCATCGTTACAAATAAAATGTTTGAGTGTGACTTTTTAAAATGCAATATCTCTTTGTAGTGCAGCCATTTCACAGAGTACTGAGAATAGATGGTCAAGGTGCTTTTTGGCTGCTTCTATGCAGAAGTATACAATACTTGATACTCAGCTCGTCTGGCTAGATATTTTTGACACTATACTCTTCTCAAGTGCACACAGTCTTTTTGAAGAAACTAACTTGGCGTGAAACTATGTGTAGCCCAAAAGCTATGCTGATACATTGAGGACTTCAAGAAACGTGTTACCTCATATTTAGCTATTTTGTTTCACTTGGTTGCTTTCAGAAATAAGATCCCCCTATTTGTAGGTTTTGTTCCTTGTGGATATTT